>OZ014456.1:8660684-8727133 GCA_963966035.1 Acleris laterana | reverse complement strand
GGCGTGTCGGGCGCGGTGCAGCCGCAGTACCTGCTGGTGGGCACGGCGTGCGCGCTGGCGGCGCGCGGGCCCTCCGTGCCGCACGACGAGCTGGCGCGCGCCGCCGACGGGTTCCTCGCCTCCGTCGCGCTCGCGCACCACTCGCCCGCCGCCTTCGAGTACGCGCTCTCCACCGCCGAGGCCGTCGCCGCCGGACGGTCAGTACTATACCTGTCACCACCTCCTGCCGCACGACGAGCTGGCGCGCGCCGCCGACGGGTTCCTCGCCTCCGTCGCGCTCGCGCACCACTCGCCCGCCGCCTTCGAGTACGCGCTCTCCACCGCCGAGGCCGTCGCCGCCGGACGGTCAGTACTATACCTGTCACCACCTCCTGCCGCACGACGAGCTGGCGCGCGCCGCCGACGGGTTCCTCGCCTCCGTCGCGCTCGCGCACCACTCGCCCGCCGCCTTCGAGTACGCGCTCTCCACCGCCGAGGCCGTCGCCGCCGGACGGTCAGTACTATACCTGTCACCACCTCCTGCCGCACGACGAGCTGGCGCGCGCCGCCGACGGGTTCCTCGCCTCCGTCGCGCTCGCGCACCACTCGCCCGCCGCCTTCGAGTACGCGCTCTCCACCGCCGAGGCCGTCGCCGCCGGACGGTCAGTACTATACCTGTCACCACCTCCTGCCGCACGACGAGCTGGCGCGCGCCGCCGACGGGTTCCTCGCCTCCGTCGCGCTCGCGCACCACTCGCCCGCCGCCTTCGAGTACGCGCTCTCCACCGCCGAGGCCGTCGCCGCCGGACGGTCAGTACTATACCTGTCACCACCTCCTGCCGCACGACGAGCTGGCGCGCGCCGCCGACGGGTTCCTCGCCTCCGTCGCGCTCGCGCACCACTCGCCCGCCGCCTTCGAGTACGCGCTCTCCACCGCCGAGGCCGTCGCCGCCGGACGGTCAGTACTATACCTGTCACCACCTCCTGCCGCACGACGAGCTGGCGCGCGCCGCCGACGGGTTCCTCGCCTCCGTCGCGCTCGCGCACCACTCGCCCGCCGCCTTCGAGTACGCGCTCTCCACCGCCGAGGCCGTCGCCGCCGGACGGTCAGTACTATACCTGTCACCACCTCCTGCCGCACGACGAGCTGGCGCGCGCCGCCGACGGGTTCCTCGCCTCCGTCGCGCTCGCGCACCACTCGCCCGCCGCCTTCGAGTACGCGCTCTCCACCGCCGAGGCCGTCGCCGCCGGACGGTCAGTACTATACCTGTCACCACCTCCTGCCGCACGACGAGCTGGCGCGCGCCGCCGACGGGTTCCTCGCCTCCGTCGCGCTCGCGCACCACTCGCCCGCCGCCTTCGAGTACGCGCTCTCCACCGCCGAGGCCGTCGCCGCCGGACGGTCAGTACTATACCTGTCACCACCTCCTGCCGCACGACGAGCTGGCGCGCGCCGCCGACGGGTTCCTCGCCTCCGTCGCGCTCGCGCACCACTCGCCCGCCGCCTTCGAGTACGCGCTCTCCACCGCCGAGGCCGTCGCCGCCGGACGGTCAGTACTATACCTGTCACCACCTCCTGCCGCACGACGAGCTGGCGCGCGCCGCCGACGGGTTCCTCGCCTCCGTCGCGCTCGCGCACCACTCGCCCGCCGCCTTCGAGTACGCGCTCTCCACCGCCGAGGCCGTCGCCGCCGGACGGTCAGTACTATACCTGTCACCACCTCCTGCCGCACGACGAGCTGGCGCGCGCCGCCGACGGGTTCCTCGCCTCCGTCGCGCTCGCGCACCACTCGCCCGCCGCCTTCGAGTACGCGCTCTCCACCGCCGAGGCCGTCGCCGCCGGACGGTCAGTACTATACCTGTCACCACCTCCTGCCGCACGACGAGCTGGCGCGCGCCGCCGACGGGTTCCTCGCCTCCGTCGCGCTCGCGCACCACTCGCCCGCCGCCTTCGAGTACGCGCTCTCCACCGCCGAGGCCGTCGCCGCCGGACGGTCAGTACTATACCTGTCACCACCTCCTGCCGCACGACGAGCTGGCGCGCGCCGCCGACGGGTTCCTCGCCTCCGTCGCGCTCGCGCACCACTCGCCCGCCGCCTTCGAGTACGCGCTCTCCACCGCCGAGGCCGTCGCCGCCGGACGGTCAGTACTATACCTGTCACCACCTCCTGCCGCACGACGAGCTGGCGCGCGCCGCCGACGGGTTCCTCGCCTCCGTCGCGCTCGCGCACCACTCGCCCGCCGCCTTCGAGTACGCGCTCTCCACCGCCGAGGCCGTCGCCGCCGGACGGTCAGTACTATACCTGTCACCACCTCCTGCCGCACGACGAGCTGGCGCGCGCCGCCGACGGGTTCCTCGCCTCCGTCGCGCTCGCGCACCACTCGCCCGCCGCCTTCGAGTACGCGCTCTCCACCGCCGAGGCCGTCGCCGCCGGACGGTCAGTACTATACCTGTCACCACCTCCTGCCGCACGACGAGCTGGCGCGCGCCGCCGACGGGTTCCTCGCCTCCGTCGCGCTCGCGCACCACTCGCCCGCCGCCTTCGAGTACGCGCTCTCCACCGCCGAGGCCGTCGCCGCCGGACGGTCAGTACTATACCTGTCACCACCTCCTGCCGCACGACGAGCTGGCGCGCGCCGCCGACGGGTTCCTCGCCTCCGTCGCGCTCGCGCACCACTCGCCCGCCGCCTTCGAGTACGCGCTCTCCACCGCCGAGGCCGTCGCCGCCGGACGGTCAGTACTATACCTGTCACCACCTCCTGCCGCACGACGAGCTGGCGCGCGCCGCCGACGGGTTCCTCGCCTCCGTCGCGCTCGCGCACCACTCGCCCGCCGCCTTCGAGTACGCGCTCTCCACCGCCGAGGCCGTCGCCGCCGGACGGTCAGTACTATACCTGTCACCACCTCCTGCCGCACGACGAGCTGGCGCGCGCCGCCGACGGGTTCCTCGCCTCCGTCGCGCTCGCGCACCACTCGCCCGCCGCCTTCGAGTACGCGCTCTCCACCGCCGAGGCCGTCGCCGCCGGACGGTCAGTACTATACCTGTCACCACCTCCTGCCGCACGACGAGCTGGCGCGCGCCGCCGACGGGTTCCTCGCCTCCGTCGCGCTCGCGCACCACTCGCCCGCCGCCTTCGAGTACGCGCTCTCCACCGCCGAGGCCGTCGCCGCCGGACGGTCAGTACTATACCTGTCACCACCTCCTGCCGCACGACGAGCTGGCGCGCGCCGCCGACGGGTTCCTCGCCTCCGTCGCGCTCGCGCACCACTCGCCCGCCGCCTTCGAGTACGCGCTCTCCACCGCCGAGGCCGTCGCCGCCGGACGGTCAGTACTATACCTGTCACCACCTCCTGCCGCACGACGAGCTGGCGCGCGCCGCCGACGGGTTCCTCGCCTCCGTCGCGCTCGCGCACCACTCGCCCGCCGCCTTCGAGTACGCGCTCTCCACCGCCGAGGCCGTCGCCGCCGGACGGTCAGTACTATACCTGTCACCACCTCCTGCCGCACGACGAGCTGGCGCGCGCCGCCGACGGGTTCCTCGCCTCCGTCGCGCTCGCGCACCACTCGCCCGCCGCCTTCGAGTACGCGCTCTCCACCGCCGAGGCCGTCGCCGCCGGACGGTCAGTACTATACCTGTCACCACCTCCTGCCGCACGACGAGCTGGCGCGCGCCGCCGACGGGTTCCTCGCCTCCGTCGCGCTCGCGCACCACTCGCCCGCCGCCTTCGAGTACGCGCTCTCCACCGCCGAGGCCGTCGCCGCCGGACGGTCAGTACTATACCTGTCACCACCTCCTGCCGCACGACGAGCTGGCGCGCGCCGCCGACGGGTTCCTCGCCTCCGTCGCGCTCGCGCACCACTCGCCCGCCGCCTTCGAGTACGCGCTCTCCACCGCCGAGGCCGTCGCCGCCGGACGGTCAGTACTATACCTGTCACCACCTCCTGCCGCACGACGAGCTGGCGCGCGCCGCCGACGGGTTCCTCGCCTCCGTCGCGCTCGCGCACCACTCGCCCGCCGCCTTCGAGTACGCGCTCTCCACCGCCGAGGCCGTCGCCGCCGGACGGTCAGTACTATACCTGTCACCACCTCCTGCCGCACGACGAGCTGGCGCGCGCCGCCGACGGGTTCCTCGCCTCCGTCGCGCTCGCGCACCACTCGCCCGCCGCCTTCGAGTACGCGCTCTCCACCGCCGAGGCCGTCGCCGCCGGACGGTCAGTACTATACCTGTCACCACCTCCTGCCGCACGACGAGCTGGCGCGCGCCGCCGACGGGTTCCTCGCCTCCGTCGCGCTCGCGCACCACTCGCCCGCCGCCTTCGAGTACGCGCTCTCCACCGCCGAGGCCGTCGCCGCCGGACGGTCAGTACTATACCTGTCACCACCTCCTGCCGCACGACGAGCTGGCGCGCGCCGCCGACGGGTTCCTCGCCTCCGTCGCGCTCGCGCACCACTCGCCCGCCGCCTTCGAGTACGCGCTCTCCACCGCCGAGGCCGTCGCCGCCGGACGGTCAGTACTATACCTGTCACCACCTCCTGCCGCACGACGAGCTGGCGCGCGCCGCCGACGGGTTCCTCGCCTCCGTCGCGCTCGCGCACCACTCGCCCGCCGCCTTCGAGTACGCGCTCTCCACCGCCGAG
The DNA here is from genome assembly GCA_963966035.1 of Acleris laterana. Lineage (NCBI taxonomy): Eukaryota > Metazoa > Arthropoda > Insecta > Lepidoptera > Tortricidae > Acleris > Acleris laterana. Next base: position 8,722,513 of record OZ014456.1, on the reverse strand, counting down.
GCCGTCGCCGCCGGACGGTCAGTACTATACCTGTCACCACCTCCTGCCGCACGACGAGCTGGCGCGCGCCGCCGACGGGTTCCTCGCCTCCGTCGCGCTCGCGCACCACTCGCCCGCCGCCTTCGAGTACGCGCTCTCCACCGCCGAGGCCGTCGCCGCCGGACGGTCAGTACTATACCTGTCACCACCTCCTGCCGCACGACGAGCTGGCGCGCGCCGCCGACGGGTTCCTCGCCTCCGTCGCGCTCGCGCACCACTCGCCCGCCGCCTTCGAGTACGCGCTCTCCACCGCCGAGGCCGTCGCCGCCGGACGGTCAGTACTATACCTGTCACCACCTCCTGCCGCACGACGAGCTGGCGCGCGCCGCCGACGGGTTCCTCGCCTCCGTCGCGCTCGCGCACCACTCGCCCGCCGCCTTCGAGTACGCGCTCTCCACCGCCGAGGCCGTCGCCGCCGGACGGTCAGTACTATACCTGTCACCACCTCCTGCCGCACGACGAGCTGGCGCGCGCCGCCGACGGGTTCCTCGCCTCCGTCGCGCTCGCGCACCACTCGCCCGCCGCCTTCGAGTACGCGCTCTCCACCGCCGAGGCCGTCGCCGCCGGACGGTCAGTACTATACCTGTCACCACCTCCTGCCGCACGACGAGCTGGCGCGCGCCGCCGACGGGTTCCTCGCCTCCGTCGCGCTCGCGCACCACTCGCCCGCCGCCTTCGAGTACGCGCTCTCCACCGCCGAGGCCGTCGCCGCCGGACGGTCAGTACTATACCTGTCACCACCTCCTGCCGCACGACGAGCTGGCGCGCGCCGCCGACGGGTTCCTCGCCTCCGTCGCGCTCGCGCACCACTCGCCCGCCGCCTTCGAGTACGCGCTCTCCACCGCCGAGGCCGTCGCCGCCGGACGGTCAGTACTATACCTGTCACCACCTCCTGCCGCACGACGAGCTGGCGCGCGCCGCCGACGGGTTCCTCGCCTCCGTCGCGCTCGCGCACCACTCGCCCGCCGCCTTCGAGTACGCGCTCTCCACCGCCGAGGCCGTCGCCGCCGGACGGTCAGTACTATACCTGTCACCACCTCCTGCCGCACGACGAGCTGGCGCGCGCCGCCGACGGGTTCCTCGCCTCCGTCGCGCTCGCGCACCACTCGCCCGCCGCCTTCGAGTACGCGCTCTCCACCGCCGAGGCCGTCGCCGCCGGACGGTCAGTACTATACCTGTCACCACCTCCTGCCGCACGACGAGCTGGCGCGCGCCGCCGACGGGTTCCTCGCCTCCGTCGCGCTCGCGCACCACTCGCCCGCCGCCTTCGAGTACGCGCTCTCCACTGCCGAGGCCGTCGCCGCCGGACGGTCAGTGCACCCCACTTCGCAATAATACTACAACTACAGAAGGCATTCTTGCTGACGAAACAGCGTATGGCTCAAGCTTAGTCATTTCGGTTCGAAAGCGGTCCATGTTGGTGATCCATCGGCAATCGAACGGTTGCGCTTTCATTTGCAGTTTCAGTAGTTTAAGCACGCCTAAGGTACTGGCGAGCCAGCCTGCGATATTTTTAAGCACTCCTTCGACGTCATATCGTCTGTCGCTAGCATACCATAAACATGCCACTATATATGGTACGTTACAACCGTTCGACTAGCCGTATAATCAACCCACTCTGCGAGGTTCGCAGCTTGGATCACACCAAAGAAGATAAACCTCAGATCATAGAAACAAGGGAGATGTGTCATGAGCGCCATTCGTACTAGACCCGGTGTCGCCACTTTTAAACATGTGTTCGGCTTACGCTTACGCTCTATTAACTACTACAAAAACAACCTCCTCACAATTAGTTACAGCTTACGAACTAAAAACGTCGTAACATAGTTTTGATAGTAGCACAAAATTAAGCTTTATATTAAGTTCAAGGTTGAAAAATGCTGAAATATCGTTTTTTTTCATCGTCGTTCAGTCACTGAACGTAAGGTAGCGCTTACTCCGGCACTTAGCTGCCATCTATGCGACGAGTAATTAATTAACACCTCCGAGCTAGATGGCACTATGCTCAGCAGATTAAGATCTACTCTTACAGCGACATCTAGTAATACTTTCTTCAAGAGGTGTGCGTTTCTCTCCTGTCGTACACTTAGGGATGCCACAAGGAATGTTTCAAAATATATCGATAAAAAATTCAAACTTGTTTACAACGTTAATATAGGTACTATTCAATTTACAGGTAATAAGTACTATTGTTATTATTTTACTACTAGGTTAATACAATTACTAGTTAATACAAGTAGCTGTAATCCATTTTCCTTTTATTTTCGGTTCAGTAGGAAATCTATGGAAGTTTCGGTATTTTTTTTACTTACTTTTTAATAAATGTTATATCTACCCTGGTAACTAAAACATTGAAGAACGTCAAGAAGTTTTGAAATTTGGCTCACTATATTCTTTGTATAAATCATTCATTTCACAGTTGAACCGAATCCAGATTTTAGTAAATATTTACGTACGTGAAAATTAGTTATAACTATTTTTCTGGTGTTTTAAGCGTGTGATAGTAGTGATAAATAACTTGAATTATTAACTCATTGAATTCAATTTAAGCCATTTATCGATAGTCGATAGGAATCACGTCAACATCCTTACGCTCTGAAATCCATATAAATATAATTATACATTTAAAAATATAAATAATGCTTAAAAACTAACTTTACCGGTGGTATGTTATGCCCTTTGATTTTATATTAACGTTTGCACTTCGATTTTGGCACACTTTCACGCTACATACAGTCATTTTACAATTTAAACGGAGCTTGTATACTGACAGCGATCAGTGGGTAACTATGTCAACGCTTGGCACGCCTTGTGCCGATATGTCCATTTTGACCATATCGAGGCGTCACGAACCACGCCCCCATAACATATCTCCCTTGTTCCTGTGACCTGAGAGATAAACCGACGAAATGATTAAGGTTTCATTGTAAAGGTCTACAGGGAAAACCTATGATAGAGTTCAAAAGACAATGGAACCGGGCACTCCGTACAAATGAATAGTAACTTTTTTCTGTAAATAAAAACTTTTATATCACGCAAAGTCTAAAACCTAGGTGTGTTCGTAGCTGTGAACCAAAGCCAAATGGATAATTTAAAAGCGTAAGCGTGTTTTAGTATGGAACCCCCCTCCGCGCTCAGTGCGTTTGACCCGCACATAATGACACGTTACCAACAGTTCCCATGCAATCACATGGCCTGAAGCATCCCTAACTCCGGGTTGGTTGCAGGTCGTGGTGGGCTAGACTGGCGTGCCTGGACTTCGCGCAGCCGCTCCTGTTCTACGGCCTGCCCCTGCTCTGCGAGAGCCCGGAGCTGGCCGACCGCGTCGAAAAGTTCACGCTCAAGCTTATGAGGGACCCCAGGCTCGAGGTTAGTAACAATACTAGCATTTATAAGCCTTTACATTGTCATCCACTTCTTCCGTTAGCAAGAGATCGGTGATTTAAAATTGTTTTTTTTTATTCTTATTTCTGTCGAGTTTTTAAATGCAGAGTTTATCCTACGGTAGAAATGTTCAAAATGTTTCAAAATATTCACTTATTTTTTCTCAAAAAGTATAAACTTATCCGAGGTTTCCATTTACTAATTTGCATTTATCAAAGTTTTGTTTAATATACTTTCAGGGCGTGTTTTAGTTGTTTGTTTAAATTTCCCCTGTGTTTATTTCACCCCACTTAACACCTAGATGCAGTCCCGTAAGTTAAAAAGTAGCTAGATAACCTTAACCTAATTGTACCTCACAACATCACAGTGGACAAATAATTCAAATTTGAAACTCATTTGTCATATTTTACAAGCTTTGTCTGTATGTTGTAGCTCAAATTTTGCAAATTACGAACTAGTTCCTGATGGAATGGACTGAAATTTGGAATACATATGTGAACTCAATGACAATTCAATGTGATGATATTTATTTATTTATTTATTTTATTTATTTATTTATTCGAGGAGAACCAACAGCTTTACAAAACAATATAAAAACATGAGATAGCATCAACTAAGCCAGTAACAGGATCTCGCTTATGGAAACAAAATTAACCACTAAACAAGGTGCCACACATAGACACCACGACACATGCAAGAGATTGAGTTAAATTGATATATGCAAGAGCTGATCTGATGATGGAGTCGGAACGTGGCAACAAGATATCTGCTGGACTTAGCGTACCACCCTTGGACTCGGTATTTGTCTTGACGGTGAAACTTTTGCTATAAACTTGTAAAGCCTGTACCGAAAAGTTTTTTTACATACTATATTTATGATATTAATGAAACTATAATGAACAGCAAAGATATTTTATTTTAGTTATATTATGAAAAGTGTCTATTTACAAAAAATATACAAATTTTATATTTTAAGAGTTTTGCGGCTGAACAAACGGATTTTTCTCCTCAAGCCTGCCATTAAGTTTTGCACAGTGGTTTCGGTGACTTTGTTGGCATGTTTTTTCCATTTTTTTTTTAAATCTGCCTCTGATGTTGCTGGTGAACCGTTCTTACGCAATTCTGCTTTGACTAATGCCCAATACCGCTCGATGGGTCGTAGCTGGGGGCAGTTCGGGGGGTTCATATCTTTGGACACACATTGCACGTTATTTGAAGCCAGACACTCTTGTGTGGCACGGGCATAATGTGCAGTAGCCAGATCGGGCCAAAACAGCACATTCCCTTCATGCTGCCTTATAAATGGTAAAATAAAACCTTTTATACATTTCTGGACATAAATATCTGCATTTATGGTACCTTTCACGATAAATGACCCAGTGCGTTTTCCGCAGGAACATATTGCTTGCCATATCAAATATTTTTCTCCAAACTTCTCCATAAAAATATATTTATTTTGATCGTTTATATTAGCCCTTGATTCGGTTGTAAAGAATTGATCACCTGGCAAAATCGAAAAATCTTTTTTTACATACGTCTCATCGTCCATGAGAACGCATGCTCCGTTCATACTGCAAAGCAGCTTGTACAATTTTCTTGACCTTGTAACGGAACTATTGAATTGTTTTATCGACTGTTTTGGGGCTTTTACTTTTTTATAGGACTTTAAATTTTGACGTACTTTCGCTCTCTGGACCATAGATGTACTAGTTTTCAATTTTTTTGCCACGTCCCGCACCGATAAACTACAATTTTTCTTATAAGCAGTCACTATTTTCTTTTCTAAAGCTTTACTTGATGGACCTGTCGGGCGTCCACTTCGAGCTTTGTCTTGAATTCTGTATTCATTCAAGTATCGCTTAACTATATTTCGCACCGTTGCACTACTTACTTTCACCATTTTCCCGACCGCCGCAAAAGTTGAATCAGGATTTTCCAGATACGTTCGCAAAACATTTTCTCTCAGAGTTATTTTATCGTCTTGCATTTTTGATTAAAACAATACCCAGCCTAAATTAACAATGTGAATTGATACATCAAAATGACACTTACTGAAAATTATAATCAGAAAAAAAAAACATTTACCAGACAGTATTTTACTAATATGCAAACTTTGTAAAAAAACTTTTCGGTACGGGCCTTATGTGCGTCGCAGGTGCGTCAATCGGCCGCCAAGCTGCTAACAGGGCTGATGCACTGCCGCGCGCTGCCGGACGAAGAGCGCACGCTGCACGAGCTGACGCGCGCCGCGCGGTCGCCCGCGCCGCTCGAGCGGCACGCCGGCGTGCTCGGCCTGTGCGCCTACCTCGCCTCCCGGCCTTACAGGTATACAACCTTGTATATGTATAAGGGTGAATCAACTTTTAAAGTACTCCTTTTCTTTTGCGGTATTAAAACTTTCCTGGTGACTTATGGTTAATAATGATAATAATCAGACCATCAAATTTATGGACCCCACACATTAAACACCTCAAATATTTTTTAACCATCGAAAAAACCGGGTAACTCAGGGGAAAATGCACTTTTTTCATACAAAACCTAGGGACAACATCGTCCCCTGCGTTACCAACTATATTATTGTTCAAAACTGTATTATTTTAAATTAAATAAGTTCAAATGTTAGCCTACTTGTCTAATTAAATTTTCTCAAAAATGCTATGTAATCTTGTCATAATCATCAAATAGGAGCCAGTAGGTTAAAGTTCCTGCAGCACTCTCAAAAGTGTCCAGTAAGTAGAGTGATTTTGAATTAGGAAACCAAAAAGTGTCCAGTAAGTTAGTATGGAAAATCCATAACATACCATATTATTTGAATTTGGAACTATCTGTACAGACCTGTGACAGCCTTTGAAAAGACTAAAGAAGTAGCAAGATAAAGCCACATGAAATAAAAATTAATTCAGACCAGTATATTTTCTCAATAAGGATTTTCACATAAACAACCATTCTATAAAAAACGCTTTATAGTTTAAAGTTTCATATTTATATTACATTTTTAATTGATATGAAAAACTGAACATTCAGCTCTACAGAAGTAGGCAGATTGATACTACAACAAGGTTTTTAAAAAAAAAACGAGGTCAGTGTTGCCAGTATGTAAAACCCAGGTATGCTGCCAGGTAAAATAAGTTTAATCGTTCGGTGTTTTTTTGTAGACTTGTAGGAATGTACTATTTTTTAAATGCAATCTACTTGTTTTATTTTTGAGAAAAGCACTATACATGCTTCGCCCATTAAGAGCCATCCTGGACTCGTATCTATAAAAGGCCTCACCTGGCGGTTCGGCCTTTTAACTCCTACTCGTCCAGGAAGGCTCACTTACTGGTCTTTGCAGTAATGTACTATAACATGTAGGCCATGTCGTAAGAAAACATATAGTTTTTCTAAAAACGTGTAATTTGTGAAACTTGTCAAAAAATGTGAATCAACTTTTAAGGTACTCCCTACCTTAAAAGTTGATTCACCCATAAACACAGGGATTGTCAGAGGAAAAACTTTCATGATCTACTTATTATTTAAAATTTAATTTTATTAATGTAATGGTGTCATCATTATTATTTAAGTACATTGATTACTGTGAACCCTATCGAAATAAAGTGAAATATCTCGACTCTATGAGGTCTACACGGATAGCACAAGTTGTATTTTCTCGCTTGTCGCTCAGTGCGTCTCAATCGTTATTCAGTAGATAGAAAGGGAGATCTGAGCGTCCGATCCGTTTTTTTGGATCCCTGAGCATTTCCTCAATTATTCAATTATTTGAGTTCATAAACAAAATGATTTACCGAATAAATTTAGACATTTTAAAATTAATGTACCGTAAAATGTTCCTACTTTGCTCCCCCAAGGGTAACTATGATCCATAGTGACTATTTTGTACCGTATAAGTCAAGGTTGATGACAAATCTGCTTCAAAAAATTGATGTATACATCAGCTACGAAGTAAATGAAAGCAATAAAATGATTTACAATACAGATTACCTCAATATAACCATGGAGCATAATTACCCAGGCAAAGTAGGCACATTTTACGGTATGTATAAATCCCTTTTTATTCAAATTAGATTTAAGTTAGTTATTTTATTTAATGTTCATAGTAAGTTGTACTTATTTCGCATTTTATTGGAATTAATGATTGTTGACTGCGTCTCGTCCGCTCTAACTCATACTCGTCCCGCAACGGGGTTTTCCCGGTGTGTGCAGTAATATATGAATAACGTGTGTTGTGTCGCGGAACAGCCTGGGCCCCCGGCTGGGCGCGGTGCTGGCGGAGCTGGCGCGGCACACGCACGCGCCCGACCCCGTGCCGGCCACCATCCGCGCCGCGCTGGCCGACTTCCGGCGCACGCACCACGACGACTGGCCGCGCCACCGCGACCAGCTGTCCGAGGCCGAGCTCGACCTGCTCGCCGACCTCACCTCGCCGCCCACCTACTGCGCCTAAGGCTGGTCGCGAGAGACGTGGACCACGCCGGCTATACACGCTCATCCGGCGACACCATGCGACCGATGTCCGCGGGCCGGTCTGTGCGACTGTTGCAACTTTACTGGCTCCTATAACAAGAATGATGAAAAAATCTGCGAGATTTCGCGCGTGACAGTGTTCACCACGCGGCGCTTCCTATTTACATTAAAAAGCTTTACTACTAATGTTACTGTGCGACATTTTGAACGCCCCGGCGGTCATATAACGCGTGAGCATTCAATTCGCCCGTATCTCTAATTTTGTTACGTTGGCAATGTTTATCTCTTAGCCACCTCTGAGAACGAATTTGTGATGTGATGATAGTAGTGACACGAAATTTGTAGATGTATCTTGCTTACTGGGGCGTTCAAAAGGTTTACATTAAAGTGGCAGTCTGTTGCTACTTTTTATAATAAGTAGGTAGGTTTAGCTAAAGTTACTGCCGTCTGACATCAATTGATCGTGTCAGTTTTGACATTGAAATATACCTGTCAAGGCATAATGCAAAAATATTATTTTTAAAAGTTCGCTTATTATTTTATAATGTCATCGTGATAGCGAACATTCAGTTCACGTTTGGGTTAAAAACTAAAATTGATACGGGATATAAGACTTTTAAGCGTAATAAATAAAAATAGAATCGCACGTGTGAATAAAATGACGTAGATGCACTCCACTTATAAAGTTTACATAGACTCCCAGAATGAAAGCTTTCTTCAATTTGTAACTCGTTGAATGGTGTTAAGTTCCAAAAGTTACCTTTTCAGACCGCGAATATTGACGTAATCGTAAGATATCAAATAAAGGAGCGAGCGAGCGCGGAGCTTAAAGCTGCGTTAAAACCGCAAAAACTAATTAGATGGCGTGACCACACCAGTCGACGTAAAAGACGCGTTTAAAACATAATATGTTTACGCATATTATGCGTCAATGAATTTTAAGCTACGAAGTGGTTGATCCTAAGCGGCGATTGTTTTCTATAACCATTACTTTAAGTGTCACTTTGCATGACCTTCGATTGGCGGTTACTCGCGAGCCATCGACATTCGTGTCCGTAGTATAGGTATTTGATTTATTTTTTCACATTAAATTATTTAGGCAAGTAAAACTGGTATGTAAACCCCGGGATCACGCCTGGAAGGTTCAAAATATTCTAAATTACACTAAATATAAAGTTTCGCAACAATAGGCGTGCTGTTCGTAGTATAATTGGTAGCATAATCATATAAAAGTTTCATCCAAAAGCAAACACATCGAGAGAAGAGAAGACGCATTCCCAAAGCATGGCGGAAGCGTTTTTAGTACGATACGAGCGCACCGCCCCCGACTTGCGTTTGCGTCTTTAAAGTGTTAGTTACCACTTGAAAATATTGTAAATACACCTGTAACTACGTTTTTTTTCAGTTGGCCGAGTGAGTTAGTTTAAATTACTTGCGTTTGGTCGTATTATCGCGTCCAATCTATATTTCTTAACCCCGTGAGTGACCTAGTGATCATACTCATTAGATGACTTGATTTCAACCATTTTGGTAAGAAATTCATACCGAGTGACGAATTCTATTGAGTGCTGAAACCTCACAGCACCCACAGGGGCGGCGCCCCATTGCGTTGCCGCTATTGCGTTGGTACAGTCATGGGCACCAATATATATACACCACAAAGGTACTAAATTATGTACATAGTCCTTATTGCTATGGCAATTAGGTATATGCGCACATATTTTTGCATCTTTGTGCAGATATTTATTTTTACCTTTGAGTGTACCTAATACACACAAATCAGAGGTAAGCACAACTACACTCCACCATTAATATTAAGAATAATTATAATTATATTCCGTCATTCCCATTCGACTAACTCGAATGCTTCATATAAATATAGTACGTCGTATTTTATCTGATAAGTTCGTTTTCGTCTTGGTTTCTTTTTCTTTCAATTAGCTTATCAATGGTTACTAATGTCCGGTTCCTATATTCAAACCCTCGGATAGATAAAGCTTATTTCAGATTAATCTTTGACACATTTTGTACTCATGTCAAATGTAAACCTGACGTAAGCCTTATCTGTCCGCGGTTTGAATACAGGAACCCGACATAAACCTGACAGAGATAGCAAGATAAATACGAGTTTTTCTGACCTAAAGCGATGTCTTAAGTGTATTCAATACATCAGTACAAGGATAAATTAGAACTCACTTAACCCAATCGGTGCCCGACACGTAGTGTGCGTCGAAACTTAACTTTAATTTGACCAGTACCGTGAAATGTTACTACAGAGGGATGAAACAACATATTATTATGTATGATGATTGATGGTCCATGCGCAAGACGGCGGGATAAACGGATTCACGAAGTGATTTTGTGTTTCGCGCTCTGAGGGCTCCTTACAGGCCATTTTATAAGGTTTCATTTATTCAATTTAACCCTTAATCAATTAATGGGAAAATATTACGTTTCTGATGAAAAAAAGGAAATTTAAAATAATAATATCAAAAATGTTAAGTTTAAGAAAAAGACATTGCACCGTATACCGAACACAGCTAGTAGGTACCTACTACATACATACAGACAGAAGGTATACGTTGAGAAACCGTAGGGTTCATAAACCAGATCATTGCGGCCAAATAAAAAGGTTAACCAGTCCGTAGCTCTAGTTCCTTGTACGAGGATCCCCAAGAGTTCAGTAGATACTACCATTTTAGCTTTCGGCCTTATATACAACATACATGCAGTTGCGTGTGATAGCGATATATACCTATAGATCCTTAACAAAATGTTAGTACTATAAATAAATGTCTGAACGCTACCCTATCGATGGTTGGATTAAAAAATACTTACCCTATATTTCTTAAAAGAATAGCTAGGTAAGACTAGGGATTAGAGGTTTTACTTTAAGGTACTCGTACTAACTATTCAGCGTAAGTTGGCTATGTATTACACGACATCCTTTTTTATATTACCAGTTATGACTAAGACTACAAGACTCAAAATTGACAAGAAAAACGCAGCTGGACGTTAAACCCAGTCCTTTCCCCCGAGTTTAGTTTGACGGGTTTGTCAAGCGGCGTATCGACTGTGCGCTCCAAACCCTCGACCACCGGCGAGCGAGACAGCCGCGCTCAACCCCACGACGGATGGACGAAGGACAAAGCTATCTGTTGGCATGAAACACGAATATAACTTAATCATTCTAACAAATAACTGTCGTGTCCCTCTTGGCCTGTCATTCCGATTGTAAGTGTGTGGGGCCCATTAGAGCTATCAGGGGTAGTTGGTTTTCGCACATCGATTATACTTGTGTTGTGCCGGTATTTTCAACGAGCAGGGGAACGATTTTTTAATCTCATCCGGTGTCCAAAGCCCACGAAAATTTCTAGATATTTTTTTTTATTTCTGTGCAAATTACACAGCACTGATGAGACGGAGTCTTTACGGCGCAGACGCGTCTAAAACCTTTTCTTACAAAATGTACGGTACGAAAGCTAAGAGTCATGAATTACACTCGCGGCGCACGCGTGGGAGCGGTGTCCGCGCCGCGCCGCTGGAGTCTTACGTACATTTTGTAAGACAAGGATTAGGGAGCGGCACATCAAGTATGACTAGAATTCATACTAAAATGGAGTGCCCCCACTCTTATACCAGGACTAGTATGGAATAAACTATATTATTAGAAATCACATTCAACTAGTACAAGAGTACATAGCTCATTTAAAAATTATTTGTCATGGTAAACCAATCCATCTCATATTTCAGAATATGAAAGTTAATGAATGTTGACTACTGATTTTGTATAATGATGGTAGCGGACTGATTTTTAACATCAGGTGGTGGTCATTTACACGTGAGTTTCAGTACCTATCTAATTATTTTTATTGTCTAATAAAGGGGGTAATTTATGTTAATTCTATAAATTCTTTCAGAAATCCTATATATCATAGTGAGGCTAGGTTTAATACTAATATTATTCAAGTAAACCATGACATATATATATATTAACCTTATTTCATTGTTTTTTTATGATATAAGTGTACCGATCATATACATTGTTACCAATAACATAAAACTACAACTCCATTAACATGGCCCTGATATTGTGTTGTAACTATTGGATTGTTTAGATCTGTCAAAAGTTTAGGTGATTTGTAAATAATATGTATGAATATTGCGTAAACCTTAATAAACTGATTATTATTAAAATAAAAAACATTATAAATAATTTCTTGTTTTTATTACCTTGACATTCTATATAAGAATGGAAAATTAAACAAATAACATATGCCACAGGTATCTAATTTATTTAATTGATAGATATGCCGCAATACATCCAACATAAATTTGAGACTGAAATAGGATAATTCATAGGAATAGGTCACTTTAGAGGAATCTAATTAATTACATTATAAAAAAACAATAATTATGTATGATTGTCTTTTTGGATATCCAGACAGATGTGGTTTGAGGGTCTCCAGTAAAACACTAATCCAAGGAATTTTCATTTTGATAACAATCCAAAACTACAGTTTTATAAAAATATTTTGAGATAATTAAAATTATAAGACTACTCCAGCACCACCAATATTAGTCCACCAGTATTATCTCCGTTCTTCAACATCTGAAACAAAAAGTATTTTTTATGGTTATTGGTATGAGGAGACAGGTAATCTCATCAACATCTTGTTTTAGAGAGCTACAAAAAAAAATAGAGTTTTTGGTGAACAGTGTAATTTTTATTTTTCTAAATTTGGTCACCAAGGATTAGGACATATTCTTGGGATCTTGCATGCTAACATCCTCTAGAGACAGCAAATTCTATCAGATAATAAAGTGGTTGTGCAGTCTGCAGTTGGGGTGATATAATAAGAAACAGCTAGTATCACTTGAGAATGTCTCAACCAATTTGGCTGTTTTTTTGTAGAGTTTGTAATTTCAGGTCAAAGTTTGTATGAAAGAAGAAATTCACCCAGGCAATGCAAATGCAAATCTGTAAAACACTTATAGGTAGGTACTCACTTTTGCCATCACAAGCTACAATTTTAACTTTGTCTACTTTGGCAACCTCTTGGACTTCTCTAAATTCTACATCATTCAACATAAATGTCCAAACATTGTCACAAAACCTGAAAATAAGAAAGGTTATAAGAATTTCCAAACACAGGGTGATGGCACCAGTGTTGGAGACTTTTAGCTAACAGACACCAGTAATGGACACTTAACTTTTAACCTGTCCTTTGTCATTGACACACCTGTACATCAAACATGCTAATTAAGATTTTTAATAAAAATGTTAACCACAAATTTTTTTTTTTTCATTTTAATGCTTTCAGTAAAATCTGTCAGGTACACATTGGGTTAATTAAAGTTACATATGGTTTTAAATTTATTGTTGCAAATCAATTATAATCTTATCTTCTTTAAAATAAGAATCAATTGTCCATCATTGATCCTTGTCCATTACTGGTACCGTCACCCTACACAGGGGTTGTATACCAGTATTATTTTGATACAAAAATACCAGTATACAATTTGGCTATCTCAATTCTGGAATAATAATTCCCAGTTGTCCACAGTGTGGACAAAAGGGGTGTGGACAACTGGGAATAGCCCTAAACATCCACACCCTTGAAATTATGTGGACATTTCACACTCTTTCATTTGACTCAACTGAGTTAGTTGAATATCTACTAAAGTGCATTAATAAAAACTAACACAGTTAAGTCAAATTAAAGAGTGTGAAATGTTCACATAATTTCAAGGGTGTGGACAACTGGGAAAAGCCCCTCGTTTATAACTGAATATTTCGATACCTTAGTGCACAATCGTACTAAATTATTATTTTTTGCCAATCAAGTTGCGAACTTATGATTTGTGCACAAACATACTAATTACAATAACTTTTCTAATGTAATTAGTACAATTGTGAACTAAGGTATCGATTTTTTCTTCAATAAATTTGTTAGTACCTAAACTACAATTGAATATCAAGGAAATGTTGCAAATTAAGGAAGATATTTCAATTTTAATGAATACCAGTATACAACGGAACCCCTGATTCTACATGTAACTCTTATTTTATTATAATCAAACAATGTGGTATCCATAGTACAGATTAGAAGTTATATTAATAATGAGCACAACCTTTACATACTTAGAACCAGACCCCGGATTTTTCATGGCAAAACAAACAACTGTCGCAATCTAGCTAGTGTTAGAAATATTTTTCTATCGATATATCGATAGTTGTGTAATAGAATGTACATGAAATAAAAAAATATTAAATTAAACATGAGTAAACGCGAGTTTTGTATAAAATTATATAGAAACAGATGCAATTCTTTCTTCAAATCTATGTCAGCACACACAGCAGCACACGTCATTTTATTTGATTTGTGATAGTGATAGGAGTAGATAATGATTCATTTCTTAACATTCTTTGGGAGTAGACAGTTTTTGAAGTATCTATTATTTTCCATGAGGTAGTATAGTCAATTCATTTACCTCTTAGTTACCCGATGGCTTATTTTATTACTTGAAATGAAAAAGTAGGAGTTAAGATTTAGATGGAATAACACATAAAACAATTGGGTAAGTAAAATTTTTGGAAGAGATGTAAGTTATATTTTTTTTCGATAGTCGTCATCCTGAAGATCATGGAACTGCGGCTCCTTTACTTTTATTTCCTCTAATATTTTAGAAATCTTTTTTTTAGTTATGAAGTTGACATTTATAAACTTTAATGACCGACAAGCTTGTTGCCTTCGTATTTAATGAAATAGAAAAAAAAACTGTCACTTCTATATCTGTCAACGTCAAATCAAATCAAAGTAAACAAACAGTTCAATTCAAATAAGTAAATTCAAGTAAATCTTTGTAATACTCCATTTATACAGTCCGTGTGGGATTGCCTGAATTCATTGCGTGGATTGTACAATTCAAAAGTGCTCTTGTGGCTATCAAAAAGCAGGGCAAGAGTCGTCGAGAAAGGAAGAAATCGGTGTCCAAGAAGAAGTGCCAAAGGGTTCGAAAATAAATCGTAGACCAAATATCGTGCAAAGGTCTTAGAGCAAAGCGGCAAAACGAAAGTCCGGAGTTCGTTCTGAGATCGATAAAAATATTTCTAAAAACACTGATCACATGAAACACAAGCAAACAGAAAAGAGCCGTTGTATTGAATCGTTTGTTTACTTTGATTTGATTTGACAATGACAGATATAGAAGTGTTTTTTTTTCTTTTTCATTAAGTACGAAGGCAACAAGCTAGTCGGTCATTAAAGTGTACAAATGTCAACTTCATAACTAAAAAAAATATTTCTAAAATATTAGAGGAAATAAAAATAAAAGAGCCGCAATTTCTTGATCTTTGGGATGACGACTATCGAAAATAAATATAACATACATATCTTCCAAAAACTTTACTTAGCCTATTGTCGCGAATGATTGTAAAATAATGTAAATATAGTAATACTCGATATCGATAAAAAATATTTCTAACACTAGCTAGATTGCGACAGTCTTTTGTTTTGCCGCGAAAAATCCGGGCTCTGCTTATAACTTATACAAGATTATGCGTTCTTCAAACCTGTAAGTATTTAACTTCCCAGCTTTAAAAGTTAATCTTGATTTGACCCTGTTGGACAGAGCTTGGTTGATCGATTTGTCAAATTGCAACAACACCTTCACTGCCAAGGCCGGTGTTATCTGCCCATACTAAAAATAATACAACAAAAAATAAGTGATTTGAATCAGGAGATAAGGTCCTGAAAAACACATAGTAAACAGCAAAACCACTTACTTGGATCAATTCATCCAGGCTTTCTTGTAAAGTATTTCCAATAGTTGTATTTCTGTACAGCTGATATGACATTATAATTTGAATATTTTACTATTACTTACACGCTAAGTTTAATAGCGAAACATAAAATACAGCTGTAACTGCTTAACTGATGAAGCAATTAATTTAAGCTATTATTCATCAGTTTCATCACACGATCGGTATGTACTATACAAGAGAAAAACAAATTCCCAACCATTTCCAGCTGCAAAGAAAGACCACAGACCAAAACAAAGCGACCGGAACAACAGATAAAAAATAGAGTGGGTTAATAAGTAACTTGATGGTATAGCCTGACAAGTTCCTTTTTAGCCGTCGCCATGTTGCGGATTTTCAGTGGAACAAATTTATTTAAATGGCAACGTTTTTTTTTGACAACGGACGTTG
This sequence comes from Acleris laterana, assembly GCA_963966035.1. Taxonomy (NCBI): domain Eukaryota; kingdom Metazoa; phylum Arthropoda; class Insecta; order Lepidoptera; family Tortricidae; genus Acleris; species Acleris laterana. The sequence goes on along the minus strand of OZ014456.1, from coordinate 8,706,411 downwards.
GAAGTCATTGAATGTCACCGATGTAAACAAATCGATTTTAAAATCAAAATGCCCAAGAAACTTCACCCCGATGCAAAAAACATTATTATAAATACATTCAAATGGTTGCGGCAGAAAAAGGACGAAGGATTCAGCAGCATTCCAATAAACAATGTTTTGAAATTAGTTGTTGACATGACGGGTATGATATTCATAGTGCGATTGTCATGAATTGGTTAGCTTGGTACTAAATATGTATATTAATTATTAAATTTTATTTTTTTTCTCATTCAAGGCGTCTGTAGTGCTACAATTAAGAATATATACAAAAAGAATGAGCCGTTACCGCCATTGCCATCGGTACCAAAAAAAAAACAACCAAAAAAAAGAATACAAATAGACGACTTCGACAAATGTGCCATAAGGCACAAAATTCATGAATTCTATGCTGTGCGAAAGCAAGTACCAACTCTCAAAAGTCTGCTTACCGAATTGAAAAAAGATATTGATTTTACCGGTAGTAGGGAGTACTTGCGATTGCTATTGCATAGTATGGGGTTCAAATACAAAAAGTGCAGAAACCAACGGTACATATTGAAGGAGCATTCGGATATTGTGGTTTGGCGGGAAAGTTATTTAGACGAAATAAAAGAAGCAAGGGACAAAAATATACCTCTTGTTTATTTAGATGAGACTTACATCCATACTTCTCTTAACCACGCAAAATGCTGGCAAAGCGAAAATGAACCCGGTGTGTCGAAATCCGTTTCAACCGGCAAACGATATATTATTATAGTTCATGCCGGCGGACCATCGGGATTTGTTCCCAATGCACTCCTAATATATAATGATAAGGAAAAGAAAGCCGATTATCATGACTCCATGAACAGGAACAATTTTAAGAAATGGGTTTTGCAGAGATTAATTCCCAATCTCAGTGAACCCACGTGTGTTATAATGGATAATGCCCGGTACCATTCTTTCCAAATTAACAAAGCTCCAACATCTGGCGATAGAAATCACGTCATTGCTGAGTGGCTGCGTTTAAATAACATCTCATTTCCCCAAAATGCATCTAAAGATAAATTGGTCACAATTTTGAGACGTCATAAACCCGAGCCAGTATACGAAATAGATACGATTCTCTCAAATCATGGTCACAAGGTGAAAAGGTTACCGCCCTATCACTGTGATTTAAATCCCATCGAGATGATTTGGGGCATCATGAAAGCAAAAGTGGCAACTAAAAATGTTTCCATCACGAATGATGCCTTCCTAAAGCTCGTTGAAGATAGTTTTCAGGTATTTACATTTATCAATGAATTTTATTGAACAGTTAAAAATATAGCTTACTTTTACACTTCGTTATTACTTAGGAAGTGACTATAGAAAATTGGAGTAAATGCTGCGAACACGTAAAAAAAATTTAAGACGGATATAGGACAAAAGGTCCTATAATCGAATCACAGACCGAAAGATTTATAATCGAGGTTGGTGGTCCTGAAAGTGACTCTTCAACGGACGAAAGTGAAAATACATCGGAGCCAGAATCTGATTAATATATGGATGTCGAATATTTAGAATCGGATTTTGACGGATAGGTAATTATTCATATTTAATTATCAACTAGACATGCTCTTCCGATTACATGAAAACATAGTTTCACAATCTACAAGTACTTAATTGTATATCTCACTCGTTCTTGCACGATGCCAATACTCACTGTCCCGACTATTCATGACGTACACGTATAATTGCCATATGTAAGCTGTTTGTAGCGACACTACATCAGGGCTAAATAGGAACTTGTCAGGCTTTAACTAGTTTCGATACTTCGGGTGTCCCATCTCTTTCACATGCAGTAGACTAAATTGGTAGAAAGAGATGGGATCTGTGGTAAAAAAATGTTGTAATTAGGTTAACATTACGTTAACCCAGGGCCGGATTGACCATGTCGGGGTCGGGACCAATGGGCAATGCCATTCTGGGGGAACCTTATACTTTTTTTTTATCCTAAAATACAATTTTTTTCGGTGAGCGGAGCGTTAGGTGATGCAGGGCCCCCAGCCGATGCGGGGCCCCTAGGCAGTTACCTAAACTGCCTAATGGATAATCCGGCACTGGGACCCTACTTTAAAAATCGAAGTTCGAAGTTACGTTAACTCCATCCTTCGTTAACCTCTGTATTTTTCTCTCAACCTCAAACGTTTAATAACTAAATCGTGATAGGGCTTTCAAAAGACTCGAGTTCCATATCTAAGGAAATGAGAAGTTGTACCGGATGGAATTACAAAAATCACATAAAACAAAAGATGGTTACTTACCACCAACCACTAAATTCTAAACTTCGAGTGCTGAGTCCCTGTCACTCTCTGTGCCTCTGAGGGCTACTTTGAAAATCGAAGTTCAAAATTATGTAAGCTCCATCCCTTTCTCTCAATTTAGTTGCCAATTTCCTTCCGAGCAACGTGTTTTTTGCCAAGCTTTTCCTAAATAGGCGTTTGGCTGGACAAAGGAATATACTGTGGAAAATTCTCGTGACGTCTAAATCGGATCGAATTCGATACTATCTCGAGAAAAATGCCGAATATCCATTAGAAGTTAGTTTTTTGTACGGCGCGGACATCATTGAGAGCATCCGGAACTGCAAGTATCATTTATATGCTGATGATCTTTAGTTGTATATTTCCTTTAATCCTAGCGATACGCACACAGCTGTAGACATTGAATCGGGATCTATGTAGAATCGCTCGTTGCTGGTCTGTTAAGAATGGTCTGGCTTTGAATCCTTCCAAATCTAAGTTCCTTATACTTGGCACAAAAAGCAAAGAGAGAAAATCATGTCCTGCAACCCCCAGGTATCTATGGTAAATGACCGTTTAGCCCTTGTGTCAGAGGCACGGGATCCTGGGTGTCCTGATGGAGACTGACTGAGAATTGAGGGTCATGTTAAGGAAGTGGTTCGTGGATGCTTCTATCGGTTGAAGGTTCTATATAGGGTAAGAAAATATCTAAATGTAGATCTTCGGATTAAACTATGTGACACTCTGATCCTGTCCAATTAAATTATGTTGACACGGTTATGTATGTATGTATATGTATGTATGTAAACACTTTATTGTACAAAAGAAAAACCATAACAATACAATTAATATAAAAATATGTACAAAGGCGAACTTATCCCTTTAAGGGATCTCTTCCAGCTAATCCTTGAGAGATGGAGATGAGTGAACGGTTGTGTTATTGGTGGTTGCTTGCTGTCTCGATCCAAAAACCTAATACAACGCGTGCAAAACGCCTGTGCAAGGTTTTGCTACCCCATCCCTAAACGACCCATGTTACACCTTTCTTAAATAAAGGCGGTCTGCTCAAGATGGAGGCTCGCCGTACTCTGCATCTTGCAACGTTGCTTTTTGGCATTGTTACGAAGGAACTACCTCCATACTTTTAGGTATACACACTTTAATCACACATCGCTCTCTGTCCCGCTCACAAAAACACACCGGTCACCACAGAAAACTAGTGTTGCAGTACCCAACATATCGGTGCCGCGACTTTATGCTGAGTGGCGATTCATTTCAGTGGAACCCACAGCACCTGCATAGTAAAAAGTTTTATGATATTCTGTTAGCACAGTAAGTCCACAGTTGTTTTTTTTCTGTTTTTTAGTTCTATGTACCTTACTTACTGTTTGAACTTAGGTGCCTTATGTGTATCACTGAATAAATGCTTTTTCTTTCTTTCTTTCTTTTCTTTTCCTCAATCCGTCAAACGATTCGTTGTGGGTGACCACACAGATCCCCAGTGAGACACTCTCGCGAGCTCGCAACGGCGCGTCTTTCCGATTGAGTGACCGGCAGGGATTGAAAACCGGTTTATTTTCCGTAGCGGTTAAAGCCACACTATTAGAGCCTAACCCATAATAAAGGTTAGGTACGCTTACAGGGAGCGAAATGCATTTACCGGTTAGAGAGCGCTCCTTCCGTGTGAGCCGAGACAAGGGTGAATGACGGAAGCGCTCTCTAACCGGTTATAACCGGTAAATGCATTTCGCTCCCTGTGAGCGTAACCAATTCGTTGGAACGTAACCCAAATAATTAACCGGTTTAACCTAAATAAATACCGGTTTATTTGTAACCGGTTACAATCCCTGGTGACCGGTTTGAATTGGGGTATCAGATCCGAGGCGATGAGGTAGGTACTTTTATTTAAAGGTACCATTTGGACGGAAACTTGTTTGGATACCTAGTTATAGTATTGATACCGGTACCGGAATGCTACTTTAACGGTCGGATACCTTTAAAAGGTCAAGACCGTTTTTTAAGGTACCTTTTCAGCCCCTGATTTGAAGTATGATATTAATGATTGCTCGTGGTCACTTACTAAGGTCGCCGACAATAGAACTTGCAAAAGATGTAAACAAAACCAAACGAACCAATACACCATGATTACTCGATAATCACGTAAGTACGTTTAAAGATCAAGTGAGGTCTTTGCAATGCAATACACTAGATCATTATTTTTCCCATTAAGTTTAAGATGAAATAACTATTCATTTACGTTATTTTTAATAAAAACCCGCTGGCTTGGTGGTTATGTGTCAAACAGTACTAATTTGATTACATCGTTCACAAGTTCTATTGACGGCGACCTTACTTACATGTGTAAGAGGGACAAACAAAGACAAAGTAAGTCTCTTTAGGCTCGTTCACTTGATTACCACAAAATCTGCCTTCTGTTCTAACATATTGAGTCCAATTTGACTTTTAGCGATTTTTTTTTTATGGCATATAGAAGACAAACGAGCACACAGGCCACCTGATTGAAAGTAAGCATTCCAGTGCGGCTAGCACAAGTTGCCCGCGACTTGGTTGTCGCTCGGATCTCCCTTTCTATCTAGTGAGTAACGATAGAGACGCACTGAGCGACAAGCGAGAAAATACGTGATATCCGTGCAGGGTGGGTTATTATGACATGGCTATGCAGTTCATTTTGCGGTGAGCGTAAAGGACGGAGCTATAGCAGTGACATAAGTCTGTCCTTTTCTCTGTGTAAAATGAATTGCACAAGTACGTCATACATAACAACCCTACAGATGTACGTTAGTACTTACTAATTCCAAACATTCACTACGTCGTATTGTTTGTTCTACGTAAATTCTGCGTTTAGTTTCACGCACTTTCTATTGAACTAAGTATCAATAATAATTAAATGGCCAAATAATTATGTTTGACTTCATTAAAGTTCATTAATAACATTAAAGTAGAGTTCAATCCTTTTAATACATATTTTACTAATTTAAAGCTGTAATCTACTAAAAACGTCCTGATACTTCTGATACACAATGTGAAGAGAGTTGGAAAACTAATTTTATGATCGCGCATGGGCGTGATGATGATTGTCTCGTTACCGTCCTTGCTTGCTGGCCGGCCGGGTGTGGGGGTCGGCGAGCTCGCTGAGCGCGCCCGGAGCTCGTTGAAACCATCCACTAACTTGGGTACCAATCTTCCAATCGGCCATGTTTCTGCAGACACGACACGTTCTAACGAACTCTCTTAAATTCCTAATAGGTACTTACTTACTCGTAGTTTTCAAGACAGGATTCTTAAAAGGAGATTCTCTTTCAATTCGTTTTTTTAATACAAATACTTGTACGGGTATGTAGGTATTTGTATCATTTTCCTCTTATTGTTTGAGAGAAACATTATGTTTATGTGCCGCGGTGGAAACGGGGTTGCCTGACTCGTATTATTGCAGGCTTCGCTAAGTCTCGGTCCGCTAACCACCTAGGTTGCTCTTCAGGCAACCCTCTACTTTCCGGTCCTAGGCTATCTATCTATACTAGTGTAGTATGAGAGGATCACGTCGGGGTCACCAATGTAGTAGAGAGGGCAATAGAGAGATCTCTCTCCAGGCGGGTGTTATGCCTGGGGACCGAAGTCCATTGGGATGAAGTTGGAAGTGCTACATATATCAACTGACTGTTGAAATTTCGCTTGCGCGTTGTAGAACAGTTTAGTTCCGCTGTCTGACGTTGTGACGCTGTTGGCGCTGGCGAGTTGGTGGTACATGGTTTGCCGTTAGATGTCGCTATGTCGCCACACCAGCCCCCCTTTGAGTCGCGTTCTGACTAAGAATGGATGAACTAAGACTGGGACATGGGACTATGCCAATAACGAAGAAGGACGGGACACACACAGCTTTTCAGGTGTCCAAATACGGCTTGACAGGGGCTCACCACATCCTGTTGGAAGGAAATAGCTTTCCACCAGAAAGGAGGTCGTCAATTGTGCAGAGGAGTCTGGGTCCTATGACTGCCTTCTTGTGCATGGTGAGAACAGAGGGCATATATAGGAACAAATTTGCTGCTGCAGTAAAGCGGGCAATGTCTCATGTACCGGCGATAGACGACATAATAGAAATCACGTCGGGGTCACCAATGTAGTAGAGAGGGCAATAGAGAGATCTCTCTCCAGGCGGGTGTTATGCCTGGGGACCGAAGTCCATTGGGATGAAGTTGGAAGTGCTACATATATCAACTGACTGTTGAAATTTCGCTTGCGCGTTGTAGAACAGTTTAGTTCGCTGTCTGACGTTGTGACGCTGTTGGCGCTGGCGAGTTGGTGGTACATGGTTTGCCGTTAGATGTCGCTATGTCGCCACACTAGTATTCCACTTGACAGTCCCACGATACCACAGTATTCAAAACCAAAATGCTATTAACCGTCCCCGGATACCTTATTTTCTAAAGGTATCGATCATTTTAAAAATGTGGGTAGTCATTTTAGGTTGTGGTCGTTTTGGGAAATGGACATTTTAGAATGGTGGTCATTACGTGCCGGAGCCTAGGAAGCGGCCTATGCGACAGCGCGTGTGTTTATAAGGGCCACAGTCGCGGATGCAAGCCTGAGTGTCTATATTGAAAAATTGTGTGAGCAGCCCTAACTGGCGCGGACGCGTGCGACGGACTTCCACCCGCAGTTGCACGGAGCAGGTGTCTGTTCCATGCACCCGCGTATGTTTTAACGGAGACCATAATGCTTGCTACTGTCGCGAGACGCGCGCTACAATCGCGCATCGGCCACTACCCACCCACCCGCGGAACTCAATCTTTAGATATTTGTAATGGCGTTGAAAAGGTTAAAGTGCTCTTGCACTGTTGCTTATGTAAAGGTATTGTAAGGTAGTCCGACGACAAATGAAAAGGGTGTTTAACATACGTGCAACGTCGACAATTCCTCACTATAAAATATAGTTAGGTATCCGAAAACAGTACCTGTCAAACTTTGGAATTATGGATTTTGTTTTAAACGACATTGGGGACATAGGTATTTAACCCTTCTTTGTATGGCGATGGAAATCTCCATATAATAGAATATCAACTTTGTGTTTTATTTATGCGTAGGTATTCAAAATGAAATACGCTTTGAATTTACGACTTTTTTCATTTTCATGCAAAGAAGGGTTAATCACTACATAGTATAAAACCAAGTCGCTTCCCGCTGGCTGTCTGTCCCTATGTACGCTTAGATCTTTTAAACTACGCAACGGATTTTGATGACGTTTTATAATGTAGTGCCGTAAATAAAAAAAAAAATTGCGCTTATATTGCAAACGCTGGCTGAACCACACGAGATAAATCAAAATAATGTACCTACTACAGTATTTTACACCTTCATCATAAGGTCTACAAATAAATAACAGTAACCATTTTTATCTTTAAAAAAATATTTAAAAATATTAGGTTTTTGCGAAGCTATTTTCTCGGATTCAATATTTATCCTTATCCAAATAAATAAGTTAGTTACCTTGGGCATTTGATGCAGATTAAAATTGTCCTGTACACTATACTATTTAAATAATTTAAAAGATATGGCAGATTCAAAATTACGCGTAACCTAAATCTGAATTATCGAAACTGTTGGTCGGGCCGCTGCTGCCTGTACCTAATGCCGGCTCCACACGCTTGCTGCTTGCTTTGCCAAAAACACCGCAAGCGTGTGGAGCCGGCATAACAAAAATTTTGAAGCGAGTTCTCCTGTTACTTTTTTCCAATCATTATATTCGGGAAATGGGTGGGTAGTAAGATTAGGGGCAGACTCGTGGTCACCACAGTTTGTCACCCCAGTGCTATTCGCTTTAGTCGGTTATTCGTCAGAAATAATTTTTATTCCGCAAAAGTAGGTAGGTTAGGTTCGTTAGGTATCTTAAGATGCCCGAAGGGCAAATCGCTCAGAAATAGGAGCCCTGCCTATGGCAGGGCTCCGTCGAAAGGCACTGGGGTGACAAACTGGGGTGACCACGAGTCTGCACCCGTAAGATTGAGGTTAGGTTTTGATTAAAAGTTATTTTTGTTGTTATTCATATATTTTTTGTATACTGTGCCACTATGGTTTTGTGTACTGTAGAAGAGGATGTCCATTTCCCAACGGAATTCCTCAATTCCTTGCAACCTTCTGGATTGACCCGAGATAAAATGGTTTCGAAATTAGGGTGTCCTATTATTTTACCATGGAACCTTAATCCACCCAAACTGCAATGGAACACGTATACACGTAACATCTTTAACAACGTTATAATAGACTGCACAATACTGAGTGGGTGTTTGGCTGCGGAAATCGTTTTTATTCCCCGGATTCCATTAATACCGACGGATCTTCCTTTCCAGTATAAACAACTGCCAAATCCCATAAAATTATCGTTTTCAATAACAAGTCGCAAGGTCCAACATTCAAAGTTGTGGGCTTACACGTGGGCGTTGATTGTTTTTCCCATAGACCAACATGGTTTGTATGCCTTCCGCGTGTCACTTTCAGGCTAAATTTGTTTGTATTGTGCAATGAAAAGTCAGCTGTAAATAGTTTATATAGGGAGATTCTGTGATAACTGGCAGTAATTGGCCGTTTCCTCGTGGTCATACTATTTTTGTCCTACTGACTTTCGACGGAGCCCTGCCCAAGGGCGGAGCTCCTGCTTCTAAGTGGTTTTGCCCTTCGGGCATCTGAAGATACCTAACGAACCTAACCTACCTACTTTTACAATCATAATTAGTATTTAGTGATCAAATCTAGGTTCACTTTTTGACTAGTAGGACAAATTAGTATGACCACGAGGAAGTAAGTCAGTAATTATTTGAATTGATTTTTAACTCAATTTCGCTAAAAGTACTAAGGACTCATCTAGGACGTCTTAGTAAATCGTTGTAAAAAACGTAATTTTTTGTACATAAACCCAGCTCTTTCAAATGACACTCCATTTGCTATAATCGAACCACTGTCATTTTTCAACCCCCCTTTTCAATTATTTATAAAAATCAGTTTCATTTTTTTTTACTTAAATCAGACACGCATAGATAGTTGTACAACTATGCCAAATTTCAAGTTGATAGCATTTGTAGTTGCTGAGAAAACCAGGGCCCCTAATATGCCTGCGTTCATCGGGTGACAAAGTTTGGATAAGGCATCAGTCACCTTCTGACACGTAAATAAGAACGAGTGACTGATGCTTTATTCACATTTGACACGCGATACTAGACCCACAGCTGTGACAGACAGACAGACAACGAGGTCTTACCATAAGGGTTCCTCTTTTACTATTTAAAAAGTAACTATACTATTTCAGATGAACTTGGGTTAATTTAACCTTTTCCACGCCATTGACGGATATATCCGCACCACTGGTTCAACGCCAACGACGGATATTTCCGTCATGGTTGACAGCGCAAATTAAACCTGAGTGGCTATGAGGTAAAGTTGACATTATCTTTGGTGTTTAGCTGTCATTGGCGTGTGAGCGACGACTTTATTTTTGACATAGCGTTGAAAAGGTTAACTTATATTAAACGAAGCAAAGCGAGGGCGGGTTGCTAGTAAACTGTAAAGTAAAGATAATCATATAAATTATAGGTTTTTTATTTGAAACTTATATTACACTATTGTACGGACTTTTGGTTGTTTTCTTCAAAATGTTGCCAGTAACAGATGTTGACCGGAAGTGCTGCAAAGAAAAGAAAATTGTATTAGGTACGGTCTATACGTACAGTAAAGGGTAAAAATATATATCCGCACAAAGGTGCAATATGTACACAGACCTTATTGCCATAGTAATACGGTTTGTGTACATATTTTCGAGACGAGTGTATACCTACATATTTTCGTGCCCTCTTGAGTCTTCGCTCTTCGTGCCCTCTGGAGTCTTCGCTCTTCGTGCCCTCTGGAGTCTTCGCTCTTCGTGCCCTCTGGAGTCTTCGCTCTTCGTGCCCTCTGGAGTCTTCGCTCTTCATGCCCTGTTGTCTTCGCTCTTCATGCCCTGTTGTCTTCTCTCTTCATGCCCTGTTGTCTTCTCTCTTCATGCCCTGTTGTCTTCTCTCTTCGTGCCCTCTTGAGTCTTCTCTCTTCGTGCCCTCTTGAGTCTTCTCTCTTCGTGCCCTCTTTCGTGCCCTCTTGAGTCTTCATTCTCCATGCCCTCTTGAGTCTTCATTCTTCGTGCCCTCTTGAGCCTTCATTCTTCGTGCCCTCTTGAGTCTTCGCTCTTCGTGCCCTCTGGAGTCTTCGCTCTTCGTGCCCTCTGGAGTCTTCGCTCTTCGTGCCCTCTGGAGTCTTCGCTCTTTGTGCCCTCTGGAGTCTTCTCTCTTCATGCCCTGTTGTCTTCTCTCTTCATGCCCTGTTGTCTTCTCTCTTCATGCCCTGTTGTCTTCTCTCTTCGTGCCCTGTTGTCTTCTCTCTTCGTGCCCTCTTGAGTCTTCTCTCTTCGTGCCCTCTTGAGTCTTCATTCTTCGTGCCCTCTTGAGTCTTCATTCTTCGTGCCCTCTTGAGTCTTCATTCTTCGTGCCCTCTTGAGTCTTCATTCTTCGTGCCCTCTTGAGTCTTCATTCTTCGTGCCCTCTTGAGTCTTCATTCTTCGTGCCCTCTTGAGTCTTCATTCTTCGTGCCCTCTTGAGTCTTCATTCTTCGTGCCCTCTTGAGTCTTCATTCTTCGTGCCCTCTTGAGTCTTCCACTCTTCGTGCCCTCTTGAGTCTTCATTCTTCGTGCCCTCTTGAGTCTTCCACTCTTCGTGCCCTCTCGAGTCTTCCACTCTTCGTGCCCTCTCGAGTCTTCCACTCTTCGTGCCCTCTTGAGTCTTCATTCTTCGTGCCCTCTTGAGTCTTCATTCTTCGTGCCCTCTTGAGTCTTCATTCTTCGTGCCCTCTTGAGTCTTCATTCTTCGTGCCCTCTTGAGTCTTCATTCTTCGTGCCCTCTTGAGTCTTCATTCTTCGTGCCCTCTTGTCTTCATTCTTCGTGCCCTCTTGAGTCTTCCACTCTTCGTGCCCTCTTGAGTCTTCCACTCTTCGTGCCCTCTTGAGTCTTCCACTCTTCGTGCCCTCTTGAGTCTTCCACTCTTCGTGCCCTCTTGAGTCTTCCATTCTTCGTGCCCTCTTGAGTCTTCCATTCTTCGTGCCCTCTTGAGTCTTCCACTCTTCGTGCCCTCTTGAGTCTTCCACTCTTCGTGCCCTCTTGAGTCTTCCACTCTTCGTGCCCTCTTGAGTCTTCCACTCTTCGTGCCCTCTTGAGTCTTCATTCTTCGTGCTCTCTTGAGTCTTCATTCTTCGTGCCCTCTTGAGTCTTCATTCTTCGTGCCCTCTTGAGTCTTCCACTCTTCGTGCCCTCTCGAGTCTTCCACTCTTCGTGCCCTCTTGAGTCTTCTACTCTTCGTGCCCTCTTGAGTCTTCATTCTTCGTGCCCTCTTGAGTCTTCATTATTTGTGCACTCTTGAGTCTTCATTATTTGTGCCCTCTTGAACTTTCCTTGAATTTATTAACCTTTTTCTTTCCCAAGTCTTGTCAGTTTTATTCTTCGTGCCCACATGATTAACCATAAGTTTGGTCAAACGATTAACTAAAACAGTAGTGTGTCCACTTGTTCTGACCATCATTACCATTCTTGAATTATGTATTCTTGTCATAATATATAAAAACTGATTTATTTTTTCTGCGTCATTGTTTCAACCACTATGAAATTTCTTTAGATTGCTTTGCCGTATGTTCATACGCATCGCCTAGTACGTACATTATATTTAATTTGCCTGATGTCTGGTCAGATGGTTTTGATTTTTCTTAGTAGGGTCTCTAAGTATGGCCCTTTTTTTTTAATATTGAGCCGCAAATGCCACTAGGAAAATAATAAAATGTATTCGCTGGACAGCGAAATATTGCTTATTCGCGTACAGTTCTCAGTATATAGGTTATATTTTTTACTTCGAACGATCTGTAAAAAAACTTTGTTAGGGACTTACCATTACTGTAAATTAGAGTTATCTTAAACGAATTCCATGGGTATTCATCAACTTTCTCTGTTTTTACCTATCAAAAAAAGAACCTGGAATTACAGCCTTAAGAAAAACGAGGAGGTTCTGAATTAGTCTTGCGTGTATTTACTTGATCAGACGAATTGCATTCTTCTGCTCCGCTGTACGAAAAACGCATCCATTCATCCTAATAAGTGGAATATGTGCAAAAATGCTTTAATTTCATGTTTCTAGGTATGCTTCTTCAAATGATCCGCTTCAGATTGTTTTCCTAGTTTTTTTTCTTATTACGGTTTTAACGCCAGGATATTAATTCATGTTATAAATCAGTACATTATTAGGATTGTAACCTACAAAATATTTCTTTTAAACTATCTGAAAACAATAACTTATTCTACTTACCAATTAGGTATTTTATGTTTGAGATTAATTATTTAGGATGTGGGTTGTTCAATACTTTAGAACAAAGCTTGGGACTAGTCTTCTATTTTATTTTATTTTTAATTTGTTTACTTTCTTTCCTTCTTGCCCTGCGTCTGAAATGTGCTAGAGTATACGTACTGAAATGGAATAAATGTAGGTACTGCCATGTTTCTTAGAGTTAACTCATTAAATCCATAGTTATATTAATTTATGTATAGACCTCCTTTATTGATTATCGTTAACACTTTTTTATTGACATTGTCAAAGGTTCATAGTTTTAACAAGGCTCATGTTTTGGGTGCTGAAAATATCTAAAATAAATCGTTTGTGCATGTGCTGTTAGTGTTCTAAAATAGGGAATTACATTCAAATAATATTACACTTAAATAATAATTAAGTTATTGGTGCCCCTACATAAATAAAATAAAAATAGTAACGAAAAAAACAATATAAGTAAGCATAAATGTAATTTGTCTATAGCCGCACAGATGTTAAGTTTTCGCTGTTTACTTATGCAGTTCTATACAACAAACATTCGAAAAAAAACCATGGCATGGTTAAAATTGTCAGTAATAAAACAATAGGAACAAGACTTTGGCAGCAATTTGCAGTTCTATTTATCTTCCCAATAGGTAGTCACGTGTTACGTGCCAGGCTTCACGCATTTGCACCGTTAAATCTGTATTTTCATGGTTCATGATATCAGTCTTGCTTTTATATATTATTTTACCAATACGACACGGAGAAAGCACAGTTTTAAGTAACTAAAAACCAAACATTTATGACAGTCCTCCATCTAAAACATACAAAAACATGCTCGGCAATTTTGGCTATCGTCATTAGAAACCTCGCTGTAAGTAATTTCCTATAAATAATAATTAATGCTCCAACATCTAAAACAAGATAAGGCACACCAAAAAGCAAGTAAAATGTTTCCATTCCATAGCACGTGATAATAATAATAATACCTAAGTAACTTAATAACAATTGAATGTGCAAACCAAAACCTTCTGCTAAAATGAACCGATTAACAGGGGATGCCAATAATTGTCATGCCATTTCAATCCGCAAAATGCTGCCATCTAAAACAAACCATTAAAACACGTTCCGGGAACAACATAACAATTAACAAGTCATACTTTGGATTAATTACATTAACATTTTCAGTAAGCAGCACAAATAAATCACAAAAGGCAGATTAACAAGAAGGAACAACGAATTGCTAATACAGCTTAGGCCCCGTAATAACCCTTCCAACGCCACAGACTGATATACCAACCGTTAGATTTTATGTATGCATAAGTGATAAGACTAAAATTCGCGATGCTTTTAAGCTGTCATCGACGTACAAGTGAAACTTTTAGATTTGAAATAGCGTTGAAATGGTTAAATAAGCCTGCCATTTACCTGAAATCTGGACCTTCTTACTTACTCATACGAAAGTTCAAAGGAAATACTATAAATGCAGCATTAGGTGTCCGGTTGTAACATTGGTTTCCATTGTTCTCTATCGCAGCAGTTTGTTAGCACCATTATTAAACTAGATTATTGTAATTTCCGTGGACTGTGTGTGTGATACAGCTCAATTGTTATTATCTAGAGGGTCAACTTCGAACCTGGGAATCAAAATAATGTTTGCTTACGTACAGGACGTATTTTGGCGATCCTTGAAAAGGGAAGAGAAGAGCTTAGGTAACGGTTAATTATTTAAGGAATAAGGACACATAAATAAGCATGTAGAATGATAATTCTACCAGAACACTAACCAAAGACAGACGAATTTCCAACGCGACGAAAGAAGTACCAGAACGTCGATTTCTCGCAGACCGAAGACCGACCAATTGAAGGCTGAAGACTAACTAACTCGGTGCATGTCCGACGTACTCGCCGGCGGGTGACCGACGTACTCGCCGGCGGGTGACCCAAGACATCGTCAGTGGGTGACCGAGGACATCGTCAGTGGGTGACCGAGGACATCGTCAGTGGGTGACCGAGGACATCGCCAGTGGGTGACCGAGGACATCGCCAGTGGGTGACCGAAGAAATCTCCTGTGGATGAATTCGTCAACATGCAGGCGGTTGACCTATTAACTCACAGGACGAAGACCGACGAATTTACAGGATGAAGACCGAGGAACCTACAAACCGAAGACCGACGAACTTACAGGCTGAAGATAGATGAAGTTTTTGGCTACTTATATACAGACTTACAGGGTGGCGATCTTGAAAGTCGGTGACCGACGATCTAGAAGGCTGAAGACCTACTAACTCGCTGGCCGATGACTGAATAACTCAACATGAGTTGACCAACCTCACAATTCGAAGGCCGAAGACCGATGAACTCGAAGGCCGTAGATTGACGAACTCGCGCGTCGAAGATTGACAAAGAAGCTCAACGAACGCGCAGGCCGTAGATCGACGAACGCTCCGGCTGAAAGACCTACGAACTTGCTGGCCGAAGACCGACGAACTCGCAGCCTGAAGACCGACGAACTCGCAGCCCGAAGACCGACGAACTCGCAGCCCGAAGACCGACGAACTCGCAGCCCGAAGACCGACGAACTCGCAGCCCGAAGACCGACGAACTCGCAGCCCGAAGACCGACGAACTCGCAGCCCGAAGACCGACGAACTCGCAGCCCGAAGACCGACGAACTCGCAGGCCGAAGACCGACGAACTCGCAGGCCGAAGACCGACGAACTCGCAGGCCGAAGACCGACGAACTCGCAGGCCGAAGACCGACGAACTCGCAGGCCGAAGACCTACTAACTCGCAGGCCGAAGACCGACGAACTCGCAGGCCGAAGACCGACGAACTCGCAGGCCGAAGACCGTCGAAATCGCAGGCCGAAGACCGACGAACTCACAGGCCGAAGACCGACGAACTCGCAGGCCGAAGACCGTCGAAATCGCAGGCCGAAGACCGACGAACTCGCAGGCCGAAGACTGACGAACTCGCAGGCCGAAGAAGGACGCACTTACAGGCCGAAGAAGGACGCACTTACAGGCCGAAGACCGACGAACTCGCAAAGACCGACGAACTCGCAGGCCGAAGGCCGACGAACTGGCAGCCCGAAGGCCGACGAACTGGCAGCCCGAAGGCCGACGAACTGGCCGCACGAAGACCGACGAATTCGCAGCCCGAAGACCGACGAACTCGCAGGCCGAAGACCGACGAACTCGTAGGCCGAAGACCGACGAACTCGCAGGCCGAAGACCGACGAACTCGCAGGCCGAAGACCGACGAACTCGCAGGCCGAAGACCGACGAACTCGCAGGCCGAAGACCGACGAACTCGCAGGCCGAAGACCTACGAACTCGCAGGCCGAAGACCGACGAACTCGCAGGCCGAAGACCGACGAACTCGCAGGCCGAAGACCTACGAACTCGCAGGCCGAAGACCTACGAACTCGCAGGCCGAAGACCGACGAACTCGCAGGCCGAAGACCGACGAACTCGCAGGCCGAAGACCGACGAACTCGCAGACCGATTACCGTCGAATCCGGAAGCCGGTGACCGAAGAATCCGCAGGCCAAAGAGCCTCATTTATGGGAGGAAAAAACTCACAAGCTGAAGACTCGACGATGGACGACCGACGATCTCGCAATTTGAGGATCGATGAACTCGCCAACAAAAGACCGACGAACTCGCAGACAAAAACCCGACGAACTCGCAGACAAAAACTGGAGGAACTCGCAGACAAAAAAGCGACCAATGCGCAAGATAAACAAAGGCCGATAAGGAGAAAAAATAAATTAAGAAAACCATAACATGGTAAGTTGAAGCTACGACAGGCGACATAATTACGCTTTTAACAGGGAGAATAAGCATTTTTTTTAGTGGGAAAAAGACTAGTTAGTACCTTTTCTCTAAAATAATGAAAATATTGAACTTATGTGCTATTTGCTCACCTCTTTTTAGAGTTCATCATGGCAGGCTGGTTTGATCGAGGAAATTAATTTTGCTGGTAGAGTTTTGATTCTATAACGTGAGCAGATCATTCTTCTTCTCAGCATATACTTATCCATTGCTGAACATGTTTTTTTGTTTCTTATTTGAGCTAGAAAATCTGGCTTCACCGGCGCGGCGCTTATTTAATATACAGGCTCCTTTTATTTAAGTTCGAAATACTCTTTCCGGCTATGAAATAGTCTGGTCCAGCTCCCCTTTCGGTAGGATCTCAGAATACATTTCCGAGCTAATCTAACTCCCGCCCGAGGCATAACCCGTCGCGTTTCCGCTAGCGGTGACAGTACTGGATCCTTAATATCCTGAGTAAAAAAATCTAAATACGCGAGCTATTGCGCTTATTACGCGAGCTATTGCGCTTATTATCTACACGAAGAATAAATCAGTCGTTAATTATTATATTAACCTCGTAAACACTACAATAACTGTGCGACTTTATTCTTCTCACCTTCGTAGAGCTAGCGATGGTTTGATCTAGCAATTACTCGGGCAATCCGGTTTCGCTGGCGCAGACACGAGAATAGGTCAGAATAGACTGGCTGACACGTAATAGACTGGCTGACACGTTGTGCTGCTCTTAATCGGGTAGGGCCAAAGCTTATGCATTGATTTCTGACTCCTCTGAGCAACAAACACGATCAGACTTCTATTGGCTTCGTTATAGCTGAAATCAAGATTACCTGTAACACCGCTAGTGTATATAGCGAGCTTGGCACAGGTCTGACCGTTGTTGACGCGAACTAACACATCTGGGTGTGGCCCACTAGTCGCTACGCGTACGATTCCAGACTCCTGCGTAACAAAATTACGAATTTCGAACTTTGAATATCTACATTAAAATTAGTTTTAAATGAACTCGGTTACTCTCGGTTACTCGGAACAAACTTTAATGGTTGTAGGTAATTCTGTAGCTCTGCCTACCACAGTTTAGGAATTAAGGCGTGAGTTTATGTATCGCTCATTCCCGAAATACCAGTATTTTAAAATACCTGATTCTCAATATATCGGAGTCCCAAAACTAAACATACAAATTATGGTATTATTTATTATCTTTACCCAACATTTCGAATCTGGTTTTTTGAGAACGTGGTAAAAAAAGCAGTTTGGTATTTTGAAATACTGGTATTTTGGGAATGAGCGTTATACTCGCTTATTTTTTAATGTTACCACTACAAGTGTAAATTTTTCACTGTTTACCTCTTTCACTCAAGCGGGCGGTCTCGCTTGGCTCCGCCGACGCAGACAGGACAAGGCTGGCGCCCCCGCTCAGGCGGGCGGTCTTGCTTGGCTCCGCTGGCGCAGACAGGACGGGGCTGGCACCGCTCCGTGACGGCGCTTATGTTTTTAACAGTGGAGGAAGTGAACTGGACTATCTCCGCTGCCAAAGGCAGGTTTTCCCGCTACCGCACACACCAGGCAACTCACGAATTTCAGAAGCAACGATACCTTAACACCTGGGAGGCAAGACACAAAATACTCGCGCTATTGCGCTTGTTACGTATACAACTACGACTAAATCTCTGCAATTCTTGAAGAAATTTAAAGCATTTAATCATTATTTTGCTCACCCTCACGTCGAATGTAAGCTTGGGGTGGCGCCGCTCAGGTAACTCGTCTGTCTCCGCTGTACTTGTAGGCCGGACCAATTTCGCCCAGGGACCGCTCTTGCAGGCTGACGGACACTGCAGCGCAAACAAGACCGTCCTTGTGCCGCTCAGGTAGGCCCACGCATCTGATTTCGTAGTTAATGCAGGCAGGACCAGGGATGCTCAGCGGGCAGTCACGCTTGGCTCCGCCGACGCAGACAGGACAGGGCTGGCACCGCTCAGGCGGGCAGTCTCGCTTGGCTCCGCCGGCGCGGCCAGGACAGGGTTCGCATCGCTCAGGCGGGCAGTCTTCCCTGACTCCGCCGGCGCAGACAGGGCAGGGCTGGTACCCGCTCTGGCGGGCAGTCGTCTTGCTTGGCTCCACCTACGCAGACAGGGCAGGACTGGCACCGCTCAGGCGGGCAGCCTCGCTTGGTTCCGACGGCGCGGACAGGACCGGGCTGGTACCGCTTAGGAGGGCAGTCTAGCTTGGTTCCGCCGGCGAAGACAGGACAGTGGGCACCGCACTGGCGGGCAGTCTTGCTTGGGTCCACTGGCGCAGACAGGACAGAGCTGGCACCGCTCGGGCAGCGCAGTCTTGCTTGGCTCCGCCGTCGCATACGGGACCGGGCTGGCACTCACACTCACGACTCTCTGGCTCCACTATGGTTTGTAAGCAGAACCGGTGTTGTCCAGGCACCCTCTTGCCGACTGACGGACTCTGCTAGCGCAAACAGGTTCGGCCTTGAGCCGCTCAGGTAGACTGACTCATCTGATTTAGCAGTGGATGCAGGCAGGACCGGGGACCCTCAGGCACCGCTCCGCTGGCACAAAGAGAACCGGGCTCATACCCGTCAGGCAGGCTGACTTATCTGGCTCCGCAGGGGCCGCTGGCAGGATCCGGGTCGCCCAGGCACCGTCGACTTGTTTTTTTTTTAGCGTAGGCAGGACTGGACCCGTGCCGCTTAGGTAGGCTGACTCATCTGATTTCGTCGTGGCTGCATGGCCTAGTAGTTCCGCTGGCAGGACCGGGATCGCTCCTCCCCGGCGACAGCGGGCAGGACCGGGCTCGCTAGGACCGGGATCGCTCCTCCCCGGCGACAGCGGGCAGGACCGGGCTCGCTCCTCCCCGGCGACAGGGGGCAGGACCGGGCTCGCTCCTCCCCGGCTACAGCGGGCAGGACCGGGCTCGCTCCTTCCTTGCACGATTGCAGGCAGGACAGGGCTCGCTCCTCCCCGGCGACAGCGGGCAGAACCGGGCTCGCTCCTCCCCGGCGACAGCGGGCAGAACCGGGCTCGCTCCTCCCCGGCGACAGCGGGCAGGACCGGGCTCGCTCATCGGCTGGCTGCAGGCAGGACCGGGCTCGCTCCTCCCCGGTGACAGCGGGCAGGACCGGGCTCGCTCCTTCCTTGCGCGATTGCAGGCAGGACCAGGCTCGCTCCTCCCCGGTGACAGCGGGCAGGACCGGGCTCGCTCCTCCCCGGCGACAGCGGGCAGGACCGGGCTCGCTCCTCCCCGGCGACAGCGGGCAGAACCGGGCTCGCTCCTCCCCCTCCCCGGCGACAGCGGGCAGAACCGGGCTCGCTCCTCCCCGGCGACAGCGGGCAGAACCGGGCTCGCTCATCGGCTGGCTGCAGGCAGGACCGGGCTCGCTCCTCCCCGGTGACAGCGGGCAGGACCGGGCTCGCTCCTTCCTTGCGCGATTGCAGGCAGGACCGGGCTCGCTCCTCCCCGGTGACAGCGGGCAGGACCAGGCTCGCTCCTCCCCGGCGACAGCGGGCAGGATCGGGCTCGCTCCTCCCCGGCGACAGCGGGCAGGACCGGGCTCGCTCCTCCCCGGCGACAGCGGGCAGGACCGGGCTCGCTCCTCCCCGGCGACAGCGGGCAGGACCGGGCTCGCTCCTCCCCGGGGACTGCGGGCAGAATCGGGCTCGCTCCTCCCCGGCGACAGCGGCCAGGACCGGGCTCGCTCCTCCCGGGCGACAGGTGGCAGGACCGGGCTCGCTCATCGGCTGCAGGCAGGACCGGGCTCGCTCCTCCCCAGGGACTGCGGGCAGAATCGGGCTCGCTCATCGGCTGCAGGCAGGACCGGGCTCGCTCCTCCCCGGCGACAGCGGGCAGGACCGGGCTCGCTGCTCCCCGGCGACAGCGGGCAGGACCGGGCTCGCTGCTCCCCGGCGACAGCGGGCAGGACCGGGCTCGCTGCTCCCCGGCGACAGCGGGCAGGACCGGGCTCGCTGCTCCCCGGCGACAGCGGGCAGGACCGGGCTCGCTGCTCCCCGGCGACAGCGGGCAGGACGGGGCTCGCTCCTCCCCGGCGACAGCGGGCAGGACCGGGCTCGCTCCTCCCCGGCGAGACAGCGGGCAGGACCGGGCTCGCTCCTCCCCGGCGACAGCGGGCAGGAACGGGCTCGCTCCTCCCCGGCGAGACAGCGGGCAGGACCGGGCTCGCTCCTCCCCGGCGAGACAGCGGGCAGGACCGGGCTCGCTCCTCCCCGGCGACAGCGGGCAGGACCGGGCTCGCTCCTCCCCGGCGAGACAGCGGGCAGGACCGGGCTCGCTCCTCCCCGGCGACAGCGGGCAGGACCGGGCTCGCTCCTCCCCGGCGAGACAGCGGGCAGGACCGGGTTCGCTCCTCCCCGGCGACAGCGGGCAGGACCGGGCTCGCTCCTCCCCGGCGAGACAGCGGGCAGGACCGGGCTCGCTCCTCCCCGGCGACAGCGGGCAGGACCGGGCTCGCTCCTCCCCGGCGACAGCGGGCAGGACCGGGCTCGCTCCTCCCCGGCGACAGCGGGCAGGACCGGGCTCGCTCCTCCCCCGCTACAGCGGGTAGGACCGGGCTCGCACCTCCCCGGCGACAGCGGGCAGGACCGGGCTCGCACCTCCCCCGCGACAGCGGGCAGGACCGGGCTCGCACCTCCCCGGCGACAGCGGGCAGGACCGGGCTCGCTACTCTCCATTTTGGCTGCAAGCAGTAACCAGGCCTCGCTCCTCTCTATTGGCTGCAGGCAGTTCAGGCCTCGCTCCTCTCCATCGGCTGCAGGCAGTATTGGGCTCGCTCCTCTCCAGCGGCTGCAGGCAGGACCGGGCTCGCTCCTCCCCGGCGACAGCGGGCAGGACCGGGCTCGCTCCTCCCCGGCGACAGCGGGCAGGACCGGGCTCGCTTCTCCCCGGCGACAGCGGGCAGGACCGGGCTCGCTACTCTCCATTTTGGCTGCAGGCAGTAACCAGGCCTCGCTCCTCTCTATTGGCTGCAGGCAGTTCAGGCCTCGCTCCTCTCCATCGGCTGCAGGCAGTATTGGGCTCGCTCCTCTCCAGCGGCTGCAGGCAGGACCGGGCTCGCTCCTCCCCGGGGACTGCGGGCAGAACCGGGCTCGCTTCTCGCCGGCGACAGCGGGCAGGACCGGGCTCGCACCTCCCCGGCGACAGCGGGCAGGACCGGGCTCGCACCTCCCCGGCGACAGCGGGCAGGACCGGGCTCGCTACTCTCCATTTTGGCTGCAGGCAGTAAGTAACCAGGCCTCGCTCCTCTCTATTGGCTGCAGGCAGTTCAGGCCTCGCTCCTCTCCATCGGCTGCAGGCAGTATTGGGCTCGCTCCTCTCCAGCGGCTGCAGGCAGGACCGGGCTCGCTCCTCCCCGGGGACTGCGGGCAGAACCGGGCTCGCTTCTCCCCGGCGACAGCGGGCAGGACCGGGCTCGCTCCTCCCCGGCAACAGCGGGCAAAACCGGGCTCGCTCCTCTCCATTGGCTGCAGGCAGGAGTGGGCTCGCTCTTCTCCATCGGCTGCAGGCAGGATTGGGCTCGCTCCTCTCCATCGGCTGCAGGCAGTACCAGTCCTCGCTCCTCTCCATCGGCTGCAGGCAGTACCAGGGCTCGCTCCTCTCTATTGGCTGCAGGCAGTTCAGGCCTCGCTCCTCTCCATCGGCTGCAGGCAGGATTGGGCTCGCTCCTCTCCAGCGGCTGCAGGCAGGACCGGGCTCGCTCCTCCCCGGCGTCTGCGAGCAGGACCGAGATCGCTTCGCATAGATCAAGAGCAACGCAGATGGTTGGTTAGGGGACACGCTCACTATTCGTGCTGTAGAACTTTCGGGGTGCACCTCACGAACTTTTAACTCCTCTGGATGACAAACAAAAATATCGCTCCGGCACGTAATGATCACCTTCTCAAAATTACCACTTTCTAAAATATCCATCTCCTAAAACGACCTCAATCTAAAATGACTACATCCCATATTGGCCTCATCGTATAACGACCACATTTTAAAAATGACTAGTTTCTACAAAGACCACATTTCAAACTGTCCATTCCTTAAAATGACCACCTCCCAAATTGACCAGTCCTAAAATAACCACTCTTAATATAGGTACGACCTGTAAGACTAGCCTCCTGGTACAAATTAATAGTGGTCATTCTGACAAGTGGTTTTTTTGAGTTGTGGTCAGTTTGGGAAGTGGTCATTGTGGGAAGTGATCCTTTTGAGAAGTAGTCCATATAAAAAGTAGTCTTCTTGAATTGTGGACATTTGAAGAGTTGTCATTATCAATGTCCAATGTCAATGTGGTCAAAGTGAAATGTAGTAATTTTAAAACATGGTCATTGTATGATATAGGTAGTCAATCTGGGAAATAGACATTATAGGAAGTAGTAATTTTAGGAAGGTGGTCATTACGCGCCGGAGTCAAATGTTCACGATAATGCGTTGGATGGCTCTTGGTGTGACGGCAGATTGAACCAGACTCGTTCCGCTGATGCGGACAAGTGTGGCTCCGCTGTGGTTGCTGGCAGGAATAGGCCTCGCTCCGCTGCTGATGCGGGGCCGCTTTGACCCCGCAAGCAGGACAAGGCTCTCTCCTCTGATGCGCGCTAGTTTATCTGGCTCTTGGTGTGACCGCGCGCAGGCAGGATTAGGCTCGCTCCGATGATGCGAGCTGACTCATCAGATTGTGAGACTCAGCTCTAACGCGTGTAGAACCATGCAACATTTATGGTGTAGCAAACAGTTCTGGTCAGACTAAGCCTGGCCGTCCCGTCCCCGTAGTTATTTTCTGGGAGGCAAAATATTGAAACATTTTGCGTAACTCATGAATGATATTTAAATTCCTACTCCTCAATCTCTACCTACTATACGAAAATCAAGTCAATCAGTAAAGCCCTAAAAATACCTTTTTGATTATAGGCTATTAAAACTAAAGGTTGCTTTTTAGCTTGACGTAAAAGTAACGGGAGCGTTTGTTTGTGTACTTATTACACTATTCTTACCACATTCAATGTGTTGCAAAAGGCAGTTAACAGCAACAGGTAGTGCTGATGAGAAGCGGACCCTGCTTATGGCGGCCCGTAACGCAACAATAGCAGACGACAAGAATCTATCGACAATGCTGCGGCAGGGCAGCTGTTAGTAATGACGCGCCGTAGCACGTGGCCACTCTGCGGTTAGAGAGCAAGTAATTACAGAATTTAGGTTAATAGCACTATGAAAAGTAGCAGTTAAAAACAACAGCCGTGGCTTTTTGTCTACGCTGTGCAACTGCCGCACACTGTTGCAGGACAGCTGCCAGCGCCGGCCCTGAAGCAAAGCGAGTGTGGAGCGGTCGCTCTAGGCGCCAGGTGACAAAGCGTTAAACTGACAAAATTTTATTTGAAATATAAGCTCCAAATCTTCCGACAAAGGGCCCAAAAATACTATCTTGTAATCTCGCTCCACATTGATCAAGGGCTAGGGCTGACGCAGCCAGCAACAGGCAATAAGGAATACCGTGGCAAGGAAGCAGTTATGGAGTCCAGCACGCCGTGGCAGGGCAGCAGCAGCCATTAAGGGATATTGTCCAAGGCAGCAGTTGTCAGTCCTGGACGCCGTGGCACGAGAGTAGTGGCCAATAAAGAACTCTGTGGCAAAGCAGCGGAAATCAGTCAGGCACGCTGTGGCAGGACAGCAGCGGCCGAAAAGGGACACTGTGACAAGGCAGCAATTGTCAATCTGCGACGCTGTGGCAGGACAGCAGCGGCCGAAACGGGACACTGTGATAAGTCAGCAGTTGTCAATCTGGGACGCTGTGGCAGGACAGCAGCGGCCAAAGAGGGACACTGTGACCAGGCAGCAGTTGTCAATCTGGAACGCTGTGGCAGGACAGCAGCGGCCAAAGAGGGACACTGTGACAAGGCAGCAGTTGTCAATCTGGAACGCTGTGGCAGGACAGCAGCGGCCAAAGAGGGACACTGTGACAAGGCAGCAGTTGTCAATCTGGAACGCTGTGGCAGGACAGCAGCGGCCAAAGAGGGACACTGTGACAAGGCAGCAGCAGTCAATCTAGGACGCTGTGGCAGGACAGCAGCGGCCAAAAAGGGACTCTGGCAAGGCAGCAGTTGTCAAATATGCACCACGCATGGACAGGACAGCAGCTGTCAATCAGGCACACCCTGCCAGGGCAGCAGCTGTCGAATAAAGGCATCAAGAACAGGAGTTCAGCGTTAATATTCAAAGTGCCGTTACTGGGATGTTTTCATTATACTTATTCGAAGTTGTTGCAATGCAGCACCGGTCACAGACGCCGCCGACGCAACCTCGTTGACCACGGCGTTAACTGTAGAAGTCACGCCAGTCTCGATGGTGATGTAGCTAATACCGAAGCCTGGTGATGTGTGCAGCAACGCAATTTGCCACGATTACCTGCCTAATTATTTAGAAAAAATGCTGCACTCTTCAAGTTAGCATTAAAACTACGAAGTTTTTAAAAGTAAATATTAAAATGTTGATAAAAAATATTATGCTTTGATGTTACCTGAATTGAAGCCGATTACTACCCATCTTTGATAAGGTAATTTATTTTCATATTGCTGTTTACATACGTAACAGGATTCTCAGTTCGGTAGGTACAGTATAGTATTTACTTAGTAGACGACTTCAGGACGGAGCATTATGAAGTGAGCAATACAGTATCAACTATCAGTATCTCTTTTCCAATTCTTATGGTGGCTCCGGTGTGATCGATATAGCTTACTTAAAATGAGTCTGCGATGTTAACTGAACAGATGTAAGGCAGAACTAAGGTTAGGTTACCATATAAAACAGTGGTCGATGAAATATTAACTACTTAAAGATTAATAATATCAAACTGCTCAATTTACTCTGTAAAACTATACCTAAACAAGAATCTTTCTGATTTGTTTTGTGTGATTAGACTAAATGAAAACAATGAAATTATAAACCTTAGATAGGCAACATTCAAAAATTGACTTGTAAATTTATATGAAAATTTAACCTCTGTTCCCCATTGGGGAAAGCAAGTAATCAAATTTATATTGCAACATCTAATAAAATTCGAATAAGTTCGTCTTAGGCAAAAGCAAGTAAATCTCATTTTAGCAATAAAAGAAAGTCATACCGTTATGTTTGTCCAAGTCATTAAAATGCTCAGATTCGCCAAATCATCAAAAATTGTTTAAGTACATACATTTCCAAACTCCTCTTCCATTTAAATGTAGTTTCAAGTATGGTATAGGTAATTGCACCATACGGACAACAGGAGTTTATGGTACCTTCGGCTCCTTTGTCCTTCATTTTTAAGATCCATACAATCTATTAATTTCATGCCCAACTGCAAGCGACCATAGGACAACATCCAATGAGAAATTCTTCAATATTTTGTTATACACGTTATACATTGTGCTTCTCAGATGGCTGATCAATATTGTAGGCGTAAAGTCCATTACGTGACGTCAAGTGTTATGCGTAGCTACTTCATTCGTTCTGTGTATAGGTTCCATAGTAGGACTATTAAATTAATTTGAAAAAAAGAGCAAAATAAGGCGCACTACAATATCCGCTCGCTCGAAGGCGATCATCGTCATGAGGTGCCTAAAGATCTGCGATTTGATCGCTTGTAGACTGCTGTAGTTTTCAGGTTATAATCTGATAAGAATTGATTTTCCGTTACTGAAAGTGGTCTACCTAAAACAAAACACGATACCCAAAAATCTCACACAAATTGTATGGGGTTAAACAATTGAGAACGTGCAACGAATACGATTCAAGGTAAAAAGTGGTGTTAGCCAATTTAAGTATTATTAATAAGGTCGATTTACGCCAGTTACCAATATCTCCTGCTATGAGTGAAGTAAGTTTGCATTCCTTGCGCAGTTAAGTAGACCTTCTGTAGTTTGGAAGGTGCAACACGGAGAGAGATTGTCATAATCTGCTTGCTGATAATCAAACGAAAGGGGTTTAAACCTAAACCCGCGAGTTAAACAGATTAGTTTGTAGCAGATGTTGTGCAGCATCTGAAGATGGACGACTATTTGTGCTTTGTTCGGGGTATTTTAAATACCTATGTGAATAATATTATGTTGATTACATCTGCTAACTTTTTTTTTACTTGTTTTTACGCTGTTGGATAGTATATTTATGTATGGGACTTCTTAGTTCATGTCCTCCTCCATTGACATTTTAAAGGTTTGTTTGGTAAGGTTTCACAAATCATTATAGTTTTTCTTGTTCGAAAAAGAGTAGGTTGATTTAAGTCTACGGTAGCATGGTATTTGTTCAGTGCAACAATCTGAAAATTTCAAATGAATAGTTAGTTTGCCCGAAATCAGTGTTTGAATTAGTTCCTATTCTGTATGTATGTAATATTTTTACTTATTTTTGTACTTGATAGTTTTATTTCAATAAAAACCAAGCATACGCAAATCACTGCGTGGCAGTTTGCACACTCGACCAATTCGATTCATAAGCCAATGAAATTTCTGACAAAGTGACGTAATTCAATTCTCAAGTCTCATACGATTTGAATTATTAAGTCATTTTGACAGTTCCATAGAGGCCTAAGATTCAAATTGGTTGACTGTACATAATTAGATAGTCGCCAACACCTACACCAAAGGTAGATATACATTCAACGTGCCTTCTGCAATATCGACAACCATGATTCGCAGTTATACACTAGATTAGAGATGTATGATGCATGCATATCATCCTCAGTCTAGTGTATAACAGTACTTCAAGAGACTGTCAATAACGACAAAAGCACGTGAAAGTTTATAAACTTGACCCAAGGCGCTCTACAAAAGTATCGAAATATACCAACAATTTAACAAACAATAAAAGTTTTGACATTATTAACAAGCAACATAAGATTTACTTAACAGTCTTAAAATTGTATGGTAAAGTTCGACAGACGAAACCCAAGTCCATTTTATCATCGTACCTATAGATTTATTTTTGTTACCTTACTCACCTTCTGTGTATTGTATCCCTGCATTTTTAATGTAAATATTAACTTTCTTTATAACTTAAAGTCACATTATATAGCTCGGGGTGTTTAGGGTATTTCTATTTAGGTAGGTATAGTCAGGAAGAGAGTAAGACCGGTTAGACTTATCTTTGGTTGGCCGCCGGTCCACTCTCTTATCGGATGCTAGCCTTCGTTGACAGAAGGTATTCACCTCATTTTTGTTAACTCTTTGGTTGGTTGACTTGGTCACGGACGACCACGATCACCAGGCACGGTTCTCGGATGTTAAGCTGTGGAGGAGGTACGGAATCAGTTTACGAACATTTTCGGTATGTAGGTACATACATGAGCAGCATGTTGTAAAGATACGGTTATACAATTAGCTTAACTGATGTTTTTATTATAAATTGGTTAACCTTTAGGAATATCAAATCATAGGTAGGTACGGAACAAACGCATCAGGGTTTATATTAAACATAATCAAAACTTGGTATATAGTAAATGATCGTTATATCTTGCCATGCGTCTGTATCTAGTCTAATCTACAATGTGTATTCTTTAGTCTTTACACACGCGTTTTATTTCCTGTATTCAACTTCCTGGTAATCACGAGTAGCCGAGGCAGACAAAACATAGCAAGATACAAAATAATCGGTTACAATATGGTTTAAAGAATGTCTAATATATACAGACCCCGAACATAAAAAAAATCAGTAGGTTTCTATGGTAGGTAACTCACCGCAAAAAAAAGTCATCCACGTTTCATGTTCCTATCCTTAGATCTTTTAATTTGATGTGACGCCTATGAAGGTCGCGGCCTTATTCTGAGATGTCCCGGAAAATTCATCAGCCCACGATTTCTTACTTTATTCAGTCTTCACAATAGAGTTGAGGAGCAGCTCGCAGATTTTATAATACCAAATTATTGCCTGCGAGTTCTGCGTCCATGGTCAGACTGGCTTTACGAAAGTGTCTATATTTTTTTTATCAACGACCTCATTTTACCCAAGTGTTCAGCCTGCGTAGAATCACTAGGTCACGTAGGTACTTCATGGTCAGCAGTGGCATGTCTCCATGGCTGCGCCGTTCACATAAGGCCTTGGCGCACCGCGGGGTCATATTCAATCCTCTAGAGCGTGTAGGATCCTAATTCATTAGTTCCTGTTTGAAGCAAAGTTATTGCACAATAATGCCCTAAGTGAAAATAAATCTTCGAGTCTACATTGTTTATCAAATTAAATAAAACGAATGGTGTATAAATTTTAAAAATCATACTATCACATCACACTACATCTTACTTTAATAACCACTCACCGAGACCACTTGCCAACGTCCTGCCCCCCTAGGGGGAAGACCATTCTACTGGTCAGTGTCCCGGCTGGTAGGTAGTGTTGTGCTGTACTCGACAACGATAGCTTTCACGTACAAGTTTCAGCAGCTGCAGTTACGGCAACTGGAGGGGTCTAAACATATGTTACACGCAAGGGGCCCGCCGTACAGGGGCTCAGGCTGACAATGTTATGATATACATGTACCACTCATATGGGTCAAGTCGCACCTAACGTTTACCTAGTGGGCTGATAACCGGGACTCGTGTTACGTGCACAGCGGGCCGTGGGCAGATTGCCGGAGAACGATTCGCCGCGACTGGCGCCGCACCGCGCGCCGCTGCTGCTCAGCGGTTTAGACCGGAGCTGGCCTCGTTCGCTCGCGCCACTTTCTCCACGTTGCGTAGTGATGGTGATGACTCATGGAATAACACATTTCGGGTGAAATCACAATAATAAAATAGGAAAAATAACAACTTTTCATGGAAAAATCTCTTTTTATTTTCATACTTAAACATATGTTACAATTTTTCTTATTCAATATGAATAATAACGAAATTCCAATTTAACTATCGAGAAATAGATTGAAATTGAAAACATTTATTTACATTAAAACAAATTTAAAATAAAAACTAAATAAATGCACGATACCGTTACAAACCCATTGTAGATAGCAGCGACCGCGCCCCAGCGGCAACCAAGATGGCGGCCGATGGCGGATGCAGACCCACGCGAAACGCAATGGGACTGTAATTTAGAAAAAACATCCTACATATATCACAGATACAAAGACAAATTTACATTACCTAAATTGATTCGCTTCTAAAATACTTTTGGTAGAGGTTTGACATTGTCTAATTCTTTGAAAAAACTATCTAGTCCGCTGAGATCATTCTTCCATAAATTATCGATTTTCTCTCGTTGCTCTCTGGAAACCTCTTCTTCTTTATTGCACAATCCGAGATCGACTTGCATCTGAGCCCACCGCCTGGCACGTTCTCTTTGTTTCGTAACCAATTCACTTTCAGCACGAGTAAGGGAGTTACTCAAAATGGCGATGATCCTTAAGTCACGCTTTCTCTTTGTCTTGGCATTAAGAGATTTATTTTTAACTTGACGAACCCAGTTAGAGAGGGATTCTGCTTTACTTTCACAGAAATCAACAACAGATTTTTCGTTTGCTTTGTAGCCCATTGTGATATTAATAAAGGGCAAACAAAATGGCTGCGAGACTGTTACACACCTGAATCCAACCCAGGTCAGATCACTTGAGGAACTAGTCACAACACTTGCACGTCCGCACTGCACCACGATGAGAAATTTAATGGCGGCGCTGACGTCATGGTGGCCTTATATAGGCGACGCCAACTGCGCACAAAATGGCGACGGCCCAACGACGAAGTGTAGCGAACTCGGCCGAAAATAGACGATCAATAATATTGTGTTTCGGATACTAAGGTACAATATTTGTTCAAAACCCACAACATACATTAAAATAATATGTTATTAGAAAAAAAACATGTGAAATGTCTATAGAAAACACGGAAAATAATAGATAAAATAATAATTTAAAACAAGATCGCATTTGTCTAGTTTTGCGCCTAATTTTGAGACTTTTTACCGTATCGTAGAGTTTATTTTTTAATCTAACTACTTACACAGGGATCGGTTTGAGAAGCCTATTATGTATTAGTAAGTATTATGGTTCATAAATTAAGGTCTAGGAATCACCATTGATTGATTCTAAATTTCAAATCAATCAACTAGGTACTTAGTCAAATTCTACATTTTTTTTATGATTATGAAAATACGACAGAGTTGACGCAATCTGTTCCATCCATGGTCTCTACTATAAGCACAGTTTGCGTCCAAGTACATTGTCGACATCTGTATCTTTTTCTATAGTTGTAACGTTGACGATATTTGGTCATTACGTACAACAAAATATGCATATAAGTAAATAATGTTAAACATATTATAAAACTTCTAGTACCTATTTCTCGTATTTTATGGTACTATTATAATAAAAATCAAACATGGAAGCATTTCAACCAAATCGCGTCCACCCACACTCCACTACGCAAAATGAAGATTCAAAAAAATTGGTGTAGCAGTTCGCGTACACCTTATTTAAAATGTCATGTAATGAAATACAAGTGCAAACATGTTTATCCTTATTATATTATGGTTAATAATTGAGTACTAGAAACAACTATAAATCCCAAATATCATTGTTTTGTTTCACGCGCAAATCCAGTTTATTTTCTACTAGCGACCCGTCCTCGCTTCGCGTCAGTTTATGTCACCTAATCACATAAAAACCTTCCTCTGAATTACTCTATCTATTTATAAAAATGCATCAAAATCCGTTGCGTAGGTAGTTTTAAAGATCTAAGCATACAAAGGGACAGACAAACGGGGGGAAGCGACTTTGTTTTATACTATGTAGGTACTGATGACAAGAGTAGCGCGCAAGAAGAGTTTGTGTATGTGTTTGTACCTGTCATACATCCAGGTATGATTATCTTGCACCAATCTTAAAGAGTGATCCGTCGTTAAGGCGCGAATTGGGCGGTGGAAGCGGACAAGATTTTTGATTTTGATTTTGATTTTGAAGTAGGTATATTTATCGTTGATATCAAATTATCACCCGCACCCACAACAAAAACCTAAAGATTAGTTAGGGGCTAGATCAATTTATATGATGTTTTTTTTATATTGAATAGGTTTAACCACGCAGCAGTTCAAACATGACGTTAAAGTGACAAAGGCCGCTTCCTCACTTGGCGGTATGCGTGCAGTAATACTTACTGTCGGCATAAACGCTGCTCGTTGATTGGTAGACGCCACTAGTTGCTTAGCAACCCGTACCGATTCCGTGTTTTACTGCAAGTATACCGCCAAGTGAGGAAGCGGCCAAAGTGTAGGTGCAGGGGCAGGGTGACCGTACCTAAGTATTTTCGGTAATATTTGTTTTATTTTTCATTTTAATTTGTATTTTATGTTATCACAAAGTTCATTTTTTATTCAAATTAAACTTAATCGTCATATAATCTAGGTATTAACTTAATTTCTTATCATTACCTAGGTACCTACATAAA
The DNA here is from genome assembly GCA_963966035.1 of Acleris laterana. NCBI lineage: Eukaryota > Metazoa > Arthropoda > Insecta > Lepidoptera > Tortricidae > Acleris > Acleris laterana. The sequence goes on along the minus strand of OZ014456.1, from coordinate 8,674,509 downwards.
GCTTCGCCAAACTGCTTAGCAGTTCGTCGGTGATATGGTTGATTCCTGTGTTTTTAATACTTTTTATACATAACACCTTTAAATTTACAATTTTAAATAATAATTTCGTAGGCAGGTATTCTTTTGTAAAGTATCCGAATTGTAAGAAAGTCAAATATTCCATTTTAAGAAATCGAACCCTTCATATTATTCGAATTTTGAAACTATATCTAGGCTTGACCGCCAGCAACCCATTGCATCAAGTTGAGCCAAATTTTATTTGTGCATGAGTATTCGAACGAACATTTATATTATGACGCACGTTTGAACAGCGCATGCGGCGAGCACAGCCAGGGGGCCGCTAGGGCCAAGAAGGCAAGAAGACAGGGGAAGGAGGGGAAAGGAAGGCGAATATAGGGCGGTCGATACGATAATGCCTTGCAAAGGGGAGCGAGGGGCCTCCGTCTCCATGTCCCAGAAAGTTCCATTCCAACAACAAATATAAATGTTCTACATTTCAGAAAAAGCAGATCGATCCTACCTACTAGTAATAGGTACCTACATTGTGTTTACATTTTTTCCTAAAGTCGTAAAATTCATTATCATACCTAACACCTAACCCAAATAAGAGCTAATTAAGAAGGTATGGTACTCAGATTATAACGATTAGTAGGTATTATCTATGTCTAAAACATATGGAACTTCTCTTGACTGGTTCTTCTCAGCAATTTAAGGGCTTGTCCAAATCGCTAAGTAGGTACTACAGTCAGCAGCAGAAGTTGGTAGCTACGCAACTGAAGAGGTCAAAATGATCTGCACTCGACTGTATTTATCCAGAGAATACGTCGTGTCAAGATCATTTTGAGCATGATATTCTGCTTAGCTACTTTTGATGCTGACTGTACATTCACTGCATCCGGTTTTACCTAAATACCTAGGTACCTACTCGTACTTATTAAAAAAAAGATTAGGCAGGAGTGTTCACAAAAGGATTCTGGTTGAACCGGAATTTGGGGCAGGTAAAGACGTAGGTAGGTAATAATGGTAGGGTGCGAACCCTTGAGTTAAAATTCAATAGAAACAATAATAAAACTGACGCACGTGGGAATTGGGGCTCCCAAACGAAGGTAACAACTACTAAACCTTAATTTTTTTTTCCATTGTTTTCTCTCTTATGTGTGTTGAATAAATATTTTCTATTCTATTCTATTCTATTCTAAACCGTTTCCAACCGGGATTGTTATTACAACTACTTTAGTAATCGACCAAGACATGATGTATTGATGTAGGAAGGGTTTAATATTGCAACCTTATTTCACTACAGTACCAGGCTACTCGTAGTTATGAGAAAAACGCACCCAAGCCAATTTCATAGCGCCAACACGCCTTATCCTATTTATAAATGTGAAAATTTATAAGATGTTTTGGGTGTTTGTCTTTCAATGACGCATGAATGGCTGTAAGATTTAAATTAATTTCTGCACAGTGCTCTTCTCTTAGTACTTATTAGTCGATGACTTGGCAGGCTATAGGTAAGTAGGTAGGTAACTAGTTTATAAATACTTAAAAATATCCTTGAATAACGTACTTTAGTTCCCTCCCTACTAATTTCCACGCCGGGCTCCTGGACCCAATAGTCCTTTTCCCACCGCTATTCGAAGGAGCTCTGCCTCGCGGCAGGGCTCTTATTTCTGGTCGATTTGCCCTTATGGCATCTAAAGATACCTAACGAACCTAACACACCTACTTTTGCGGAATAAAAATCATTTCTGACGAATTTCTGACAAAAGCGAATAGCAGTGACCCCCCCCACGAGTTTCGCTCTAATTTCTTGCAATAGATAAATATAGATTTAACAAGTATTGCAAGAAATAAGTAGGTTTTCTTTATAACTTTGTATTATAAGTAAGTAAAGTATGACTACAATTAAATTACGCAGTATTAAATCGAGGTCTTCGGAATTTTTATTGAGTCACGCGATAACACTAAAATTATGAAATTGAACTTAGTTGACTTACGGGTACAGTGTATTATCGCTTGTGTTGACATCAAATAACAATAATGTCGTGCGCGTGTGAAATATCATGCGCACTGGCGGAGGGGTGACGTCACAGCTCCGAGCATTCATCGAGCAGCTGAGTCCAACGGTCTTGAAATGAACTTCAACGAATGACTAGCGTTGACCTTGCTGGCAACGGCTTTTGTTGCACCTTTAACACATTGAGCGCCCATGATCGTCATTCGTATGAATTTACAATGCACCGAGTGTCATGGGCATTGAACGCGTGTATTCACAGAGGAAGTAACGGACAAGCAACGGCTTTTTAATACAACGCCGGTCTCCCTGGTATTAATACAAAATGGACTCTGCATTATGTTGCCGGTATCTACCTACTGAATTGTACTACTGAAAGAATTTACTGGATACAGTCGACTACAAAGATATGTATACACTTTTGCACCTTATTCCATTGAAATGAGGTTCAAAAGTGTATACATATCTTTGACCTCGACTGTACTTAGGTAGGTATACTTTAAATCCTAGTGAGCCATTATATGCGGGCCTAGTACGATTGCGTGATAAAATGTGGATAAAGCATCCGTCACTCTCGTACTTACCTACTATACCTACGTGTCAAAAAGTGAAGGATGTTTTTCCCACATTTTGTCACGCAATAAACGCAGCCAAACTATCTCTTTGTCCTATTAAAACAATGAAAGAAAACAAATTAAATAAATAAGCACGTCTGTAATGAATTCCAATGATTCGATCCTTTTCAAAACATACATTGTACCTAGTCACTGCGCGCTTGCCGTAAGTTAATGACCTAATTGAGTTGATTGGGTTGTAACTACCTAGTTAAAATATTGAAATTTTAACTAATAGTGTCATCAGCTAACTACCTATAAATAATTAGAACCGAGAACCGTGATAATGGATAAAAAATATTAACGTAGTCCTAGGTTACTGAGTAATTAACTAAAGCTAACAAGGCGAATTCGCAGAATCCGGTGACCTCAATAACAATTGAGATGTACCTAAACAACAAAACTAACAAAATCATTTATAGAAAATAGCGACCCGCCCTCGCTTCGCTTCGGTTTCTGTAAAACCCGTACATAAAACATGTATCTATAATAGGTACATAAAAACCTTCCTCTTGAATCACTTTATCTATTAAAAAAAACCGCATCAAAATCCGTTGCGTACTTTTAAAGATCTAAGCATACATAGGGACAGACAGCGGGAAGCGACTTTGTTTTATACTATGTAGTGATAATAGTTGGCACATCATGCCGTTATTTGTGTTTGATAAGTATGTAGACTTAATTTTAAATCGAATTTTATGATGATAAGAGGTTTACTTAGCAGTTTTGTTCAAAATTATTCTATTTAGTTAGAAGCCTTTTCGATTGTGTGATATGATAAGGAAAGGATGTAGTCGATGGGACTGCGTAAGGATGGCATCAAATATATCGGACAATATACTTATAAAGTGGACAAAAATATCTGGCCAGATTATATTAGAGCGCGATCCAATATTTTTGAGCACCTTGTGTGCTCCAATATATTTTTCAGGGCTCTAGACAAGTTCCTTTCTACGGATTTTAACAAAACCAGAAAATTAAATACATGCGTGAAATTGACTTCAGTCCACATATTCTACACATGTTTAATTGAACACGTGCGTTGCGATGTAGTAAATAATCATACGACACGACAGCTTATTTTTCCAGATAACTTTGTATTCATCTAGCTCAGTGTTTTTCAACCTTTTTGGCGTCACGTCCCTTAAAGACCATCAAAATTCCTTCGCGACCCCCCAAAACCCAATTTGTACGATTAACCTTAGAACCCAGCTCATATTTAAGTATAGAAAAAAATTGGTAAATTATTTAATCGTCTGCGTGTCACGACAGGAACACTTTTTGACAAATTAGTTCAAAAGAAACAAGCTCATTCTTCGCACTGAATAATAAATATATTTTTATAATAATAAAATAAGTACAATGTCTAAGATCGATTGCCGTTTTATTAAAATGTACATCCTTGAAAAAAAAACATTCCATCGAGTCACAAGACCCAGACTTTGAAAAACACTGATCTAGCTTATAGATAGATGCTGAAGTCAACTGAGAAAAAAGGTAAATACCTACCTACGAGCTTCTTCTGAACTTCTGAGGTAACAAACGTAAAAAAAATAGTCGAATTGAGAACTTTCTCCTTTTTTGAATCGGTTGAAAATACGATGTCGTAGGTAGGTATGCTTAGAACCAAATATAACCGTTCAAAAAAACGAGGTGGCTTGCGTTTTCGCTACTTTCATTAACATGGTTATTCGTATAGGTTAATCACAAAACAAAACTTTTCATTCAAGACTTACATACAGCATCTAGGAAAGGATATTATGAAAAAGACAGGTTTGGGCCCCTGAGGCCTATTGCATAATAATACTGCTATTATAAACTTATAATAACAGACCCATAACAAATGTTTTAGTAGTTGACTCTTTTCTGTTGAATATAAAATAGTATGCTTTTGTTGCATAAAAATATTAAACTATTACGAGAAATGGACTCTTATTACAAGTAAATTTCATAAGGGTTTTGGTGCATATAAATTTTTACTAATAATAAAAGTTATCAGAAATTTTACTGGTATTTTAAGCTATTCTTACAAGTAAAATTGTGGTTCTGTTGTAAACAACAGCTTGCTTATATTATTTACTCATACAAAATACAAGCAAATATTTCATAGGTGTGGAGTTTGTTAAAAATAATATAATTAAGTCATCGAATTCCTTTTCAACGACGAAATCATCCAACAGTGAAAGTAGTGACGAAGTATCATCCGGATCCCTTTGACTGCCATACATATCGTTGGTCATAATGTATTGTTAGTCATACTTTTTTTTGTCATAACTTCTTTCAGGCTGAAGTTACAGTTTTTAATAAACGTTTATCGTGTGTAGATTAGTTAGGTTAGGTTAGGTTAGTTTTATAAAAATCCTGAAAAAATAACCGTGTCCTGAGAAAAATGCATTATGACTTGCGAAAATTATGACTTAACACACACTATGACTAAAAAGAATTATGGCAGTCAATAGAGACCCAGTATCATCACATCACAAAGGCGACCGCTCATTTACAATAATCTAATCATGCCAATACAATAAAACATTCAGATTAAACTTCAACGTAGTAAGTTTTCGTGTATTTTTAACGAATGTAGTATGTTTTATACTCACTTAAGTTTTTTTATTAAGACTGCGCCGAGCAAACGCCGAGCGTCCAGTGGCGCCCTCGCTACTATTATTGTGTTTTCTAATTAACTAAAGAATTTCGTTGGAATCAGACGATATGTTTTTGTAGTGCAAGTAAAAACGCAATTTATGTGATACGTAACAAACTTTAATAACAATTACCCTTTGAGTAGTCAGCTTAACGGGAAAAGGTGGCCACTTTATTGCGTTAAGTTAGTAACTAGAAGGTGAATTGTTATTAAACTAAATGATGTACCCTATAAGTTGTGTTTTCATTTGTAGTACAAAAACATTTCGTCCAATTTCACGAAAATACTTTTATTTATTAGAAAACACATTAAAAGTAATGAGGGCGCCACTGTGCATCCGGTGTACAAAGAGAATATAATCCCGGTGTACGCTGTGAATTGTTATTAAACTAAATGATGTACCCTATAAGTTGTGTTTTCATTTGTAGTACAAACACATTTCGTCCAATTTCAAGAAAATACTTTAGTTTATTAGAAAACACAATAAAAGTAATGAGGGCGCCACTGTACATCCGGCGTACGCTCGGCGTAGTCTTAAACTATTTAAAAGTAGGTATGGCCGTACGCTGAAAGGAACTGAGGTCAAAATTGAGAAAAATTTAACATTGTTGTTAAATTTAGACCCGTTACTTACATTATAATATGTAACAGTTATTTATAAGTTCTAATAAATATTTATTCAATACAATTTAGCATACTTCTAAAATTATTATTAGCACAGCTACCTATTTATTATTATAACTATTTATTTTTATGCAACGCAACACTAAATATTATGATCAGTAAATTTTAGGAGTATTTACCTTACTATATAAGCTATTATTTTATATGCAATAGGCCCCGACGGGAACTGATGTACAATACAATACAAAATTAAAGTTCAAGAAGTGTAGATCACGTTACAAGGAAATACATGTGTAGTGTTTAGATGCTTACCTACCTGTAACCTTAATTAAGTAAATATAATTATAAGTTCGGGTTTCGGGTGACTCTGACGAAAACAAACGGCATGGATTTTGTTTCATAATTTATTATTCACCATATGGGGAAGCGGTAAACCAAAAATACAAGTCATCCGCGCATATGTACATAATTTTTAAAATATGATTTAAATATCAGGACGAGAATGGTGTTTTATTTTAACATTCCCCAGTATACTCCCCTTCTTATATTTATAATATAATGTTGCTAAACTGTGTATGCCGATCTGCCCTTCCTTCACGAAGCAAATAAAAGGACAATTATCGACGTACAGAGGTTGCCTGACTCCATACAAAAATTAGTTGCCACGGTAGGGATACTTTCTCAACAACTTAAAGTGCTACCATTTTCTTAATAGCTATCGGCAATAAATGTAGTAGGTGGATCAACTTCATGTTGTTGTTATTCTGTCCCGTAAGCCAGAAGACAACAGTGATAGATGTTCTTATAAAATATATTGTAATATATACTTCTAGCACACTCAGGAGAAAAGCCATAAAATAATGGGTTTTGTAATTGCCAATAAAATCATAGTTTTAAAGAGTGACCCAGGAGACGTCACCATGGCAACGAGCTACAACAAAAAGTTAATTGACCCAAATGATGAAATGAAGTAATTATTCAATGGGATTGCGGAAACATAATTATAACACAAAAATTGACTTTTTAGAACCTAGATGCTACCTGGAACCCTTCTGTGATATAATATTGCACTCTATCTAGACTAGTCCTATTGTATTGGTTTTTGGCTGGAGCCAGTTTCTCGTTACTGAATAGACTAATCATATTAGTCTGGCGGTACATTTCACTAGTAGACTTGTAGACAATTGTATTGAGTGAACTAATATTTTTAGTCTAATGAGTTAAGAGAAACGGGTCCCTGATCGTATCAAACGTCTTCCCTGTTTTGTAAATAGGGATACCGCTGTGCATTTATCAGTCATTCACACTAGACGTCGCCTTTTGACGTCAGACGGGGTCTTTCACGCCGTTTACGTTGTAGCCTGCGACATAATCATTTTCTGAAACAAAAATGAAGAATTTAAAACCAAGTAACTATTACTAACACAGTTTAACAGTAGGTTTGTTTTGTGTTTTGGATTTTTCAAATTTTACTTCCAATTTAGGCAAATTGCCCCGGTAATATTTCCTTAAGGGGCTACCCGGCGTATTTTAGCGATTTTCAAGTCGATTCAAATAAGCCAAAATGTAGTACAAAAATCTGTAAAAAACATATATTTTAGCTTGGCATTTGTTCTTTATTTTTCACGGAAAAATATTTCGCAAATGTTTATATCTTAAGAGTATAATAATTTCCCGTGAACCCTTTTCTCGATCTATAATCCATTATAACTGCCTAATTATGCGATATTTACACATGAGACTTAACTTATAATTGGACAATAATGTGAACTTTAATTTGGCCGGATGTTTTTTTAATTGATTCTGTAGTTTTTGAGGAAAATAAAATATTCATGTTTGCGCGCTAATCCCCACTAGCGGGTCTCTGCGGGGGCGACGGGCGGCATACGCCGCTTGGCCGTCGAACGGGGAACCCGTGCCGCTCGGAGCCACGCGCGACATGGCGACATCTAACGGCAAACCATGTACCACCAACTCGCCAGCGCCAACAGCGTCACAACGTCAGACAGCGGAACTAAACTGTTCTACAACGCGCAAGCGAAATTTCAACAGTCAGTTGATATATGTAGCACTTCCAACTTCATCCCAATGGACTTCCGTCCCCAGGCATAACACCCGCCTGGAGAGAGATCTCTCTATTGCCCTCTCTAACTACATTGGTGACCCTCGACAATGGACAATTACGCAACCTGACGACCTTCCAAGCAAATGACGCAGTCTCACAGCAAGCCGACTTACCCGCACTGTGCACCACACTAGCATTCTGTCATATCTCTATGCCTGGTGTCTACAGTGTGCAACACTACTCTCACTCAACAACGCGACTCACTGCGTCCAACTACGAGTACTTTACGAGCAAGGTACACGACGCACTGTTGTACTCCACTGACGAGTTTGTTATAATTTCTGGTAAATATACAGGGTGTTTGGCAGTCGGGTGTAGGTTTTAAGGGTGATAGTATAAGGGTCATTCCGAACATTTTTGACCACATTTACTATTATGCTAAGTTTCACGGTTTCCGAGATATTGATCATTTTAATAGGTTTTTTTTGTAATTTTTCCTTATGTCCGTGATACGAAAAACCCCTTAATTCAAGTATTAATTTAAATAAAAAACAGTGTTTTCTTGCATGACTTGAATCACTATGAAATAAGGAAGCTACATGCCATTTTTTTTTCCTTACAACTTTTTGAGTAACCTCACAAAATTGGTTTTTCCATACTTGGTGAAAAACAAACGCGGGGTTCTCTTAGTATGGAGAAAGTAACTCTTGCGCGTTTACTCAAAAAGTTGTAAGGAAAAAAAAATGGCATGTAGCTTTAAAACTTCCTTATTTCATAGTGATTCAAGTCATGCAAGAAAACACTGTTTTTTTTTTTAAATTAATACTTGAATTAAGGGGTTTTTTGTATCACGGACATAAGGAAAAATTACAAAAAATCCTATTAAAATGATCAGTATCTCGGAAACCGTGAAACTTAGCATAATAGTAAATGTGGTCAAAAATGTTCAGAATGACCCTTACTATCATCCCTTAAAACCCCTACACCCGACTGCCAAACACCCTGTATATCCGTAAAGTCATCGTCAAAAGTAACTGATCACTTTAGTACCTTGTCGCTTTACTGTGTCATAAGCAATGCCAACAAGATTGACGAATTTAATGGGATTTAAAGTGCAAAACAAATGTTTTCACGATTTTTTGGTAAGTATTTAATGAATAAAATTTTATGTTCGATTGGGTTGCCAGCTCTTGGCCTAAAAAGTCTCAATACCAACTGCAAGTTATAGTAGTACGCCAACAATCCGTAAGATGTCGTTAGCGGCCTAAAAAGTTGGCCATTATAGTACATTTACTTTATACTAGATGGCGTTACGAAAAAGCGATGGCGCATGTACGTAAACTTGCAGAGGTGAGGAAAGGAAGTGGGGAGGGAAGAAGTTGAAATGCTCGAGGTCATTGAGACGGGGTACGCCCTTAATTGAAAATATTCTCTGCAATTTTTCAATATAGTAAGGAAAAGGGTCATAAAGTTCAAAGGCAACTTGGCAGTACCTTTTGCCGTACGTAGGTATACCAGTTAAAGGCAAAAGCAAACATGAAGATTTGATTGGTGTCCACGCGGTTCGAACGAATCTGTACTGACAGTTGACAGGGAAAGGGCGGCTGTCCACACACCGGCGACATTCTATAAATTTTGTATGGATGGGTCATTATTCGAGCGTTTCAACCGCCTCTTTTTTGGACATATTTTTGAAGAATTGGCCGTATATTTTGATGTCATTTTTTAATACTTGTTAGATGTCCGGTAAACTCGCTCACTCCCAAAATACCACAATTTCAAAATACCAGACTACTCTCTTTACCAGATTCCCAAATCACCAGCTTCGAAATATTAGGTAAGCATAATCAACGATACCGAAATTTAAATGTTATTTTTTGAGATTCAAGTATATTGAGAATCTGGTATTTTAAAATTCTGGTATTTCGGGAATGAGCGGGTAAACTTAGATACCTAACCAGAAACGAAATCGAAATCTGCAGCCACTTCTCCAAAAATGTAACCACAAAAGTGATTCGGAACAAACGCCCAAATAATGAGTCGGATAAGTCCACTGTCACAGTCTTATGGTGTTACTTCACTTGGCGTAACGTATTCGCACATTTGAAATATTCAACAGATAATCGCAATGTATAGACGGCATAGTTGTCAAAACGTTGGCATTACTAGACTATATTTCGACAAATAGAGCCATTAGCAAATACCTACGCGTCGATTTTTAACTCGATTAAAAAGAGTTATTTTGCAAATATTCAGTGGGATCCATGTATAGTTAATTCTGTTAGTTATTTGCACCAACGTATAACCTTTATCAAACTGCCGATACACACAAATACGTTACGCCAAGCGAAGTGCCACCATAACGTCTTTTGCTTAGCGACCGTCCGGGTGTCATCTGTGAATGCTTTTAAATTAAGTGTAGCTCGGGGTAGTCTGTACGTACAGGCTCGATTTCATTGGTCAATAGCCTGCATGCTTTTAGTGGTACATTGCTCGCTGCGGTACCTTCAAGCGCAATAATGTTAAAACAACTCGTCAATTGGATTTTTACAAGCAATCTATCAACCAATGAAACTGGGCCTTGAGCGAGACTTGACATAGCGAGCTGTGAGCACCGACCTTGACGGGGCTCAGCGCGTTAGTGAGCTGCAAGCCCAGGCTGCGCGCGAGCACGACCGGTGGCAGGTCGACCGTGTACAATCTGTGCAGCGCGTCGATACACAGCTGAGTCGGCACGTTGTGGCGTTGTCGTGAAGTCTCGTATTTCTCCAACCAGCTGCTGTTAGCTGTAAGATGATATTAAGGTTAAGATTGATAATTTGTTATTGTGGTGTTGAATAAAGAATATTTGTTCTATTTGTTGATGGTTATGCTGTCCATGTAAGGCTAAGGGACCAGGGGCATAGATTTTCAAATTATTTATCTTAGCTATAATTTGTCTTTGTGTTCAAACAATTATGCGTGCGTAACCTTCCGTGGTTTATTGATTAACCTTTTGAACGCCTTACGACGACTACAAAATGCGCCATTCACACTCAGTTCATGTTTGCTATGCCATGTAAATTACAACTGAATTCATACGAAACAAAGTCTCTTTTAATCTTGGAGTTGTGTCAGCTGTAGCCGTCTGTCGCCGTCTGTTCAAAAGGTTCAAAATAAGAGTAACTAAACTAACTATTAAATTAATCAAGAACTTTTTGACTGGTTCCCAAAGTTTTAAAGTTCTATTTGTAGGTAATTATATGGAAAACGCATACGTTTCTGTTTATGTGGGCACTGTATGTATGTGATCAAAAAATTGGATGTTCCACTCTTGCTAATGATCTATTAGTTAGACCAGTTTTACCATGGACTGTCATGGTTTTTCAAGTGCGAGTGTCATAGGGCTATACAAAAAAAATAGGTGGCACATACTAGTCTTTTGAATTAGTTGTAAGTAAGGCTCATACCAGTAATATCTACTCCACAATAGATGGCTTCCGAGAGTAGAGCCGTCAAGTCGCGCACGTCGCCAAAGCCGAGATTCACCCCCTGCCCCGCTAAAGGATGCACTCGATGCGCAGCGTCTCTGAAATTTTAATAAAGCTTATTATTCTACGGCGAAGGAGAGTTAAGATCAAAATTGGGTTTCATAGATAGCGTTACAAAATGTGGATAAAGTATACGTCACTCTCGTGCTTATACATATAAAAGTGTCAGAAACTGATGGATGTTTTATCCACATTTTGTCACGCGATGAACGCAGCCATATTAGGCCCCCTGACCTGACATATTTGTACTTATGTCTAACGGCAAAATATAGCGATACTCCTAGCAAGTATTTATAGCACCTTATTACGTATTTTTTACATTTACGTTTACAAATAAATAATTTGATTTGATTACTTAGTAATCATAGTATCATCTAGTAGTAGTAAAAGGCATTGGGTAAGTTTATATGAAGATTAATGACTTTTTTTCAGCGGCCACGGATGATTTTATTATAATGGTTTAGCGGAACTCAAAATTAAGATAAATAATAATTATAAAGAGGTCTAGCGATTTGGCACGATATATCTGGTTACACTTTTAGGTGGAGTAGGTAGTGGCAGGACCTAAGAACACCGTATGCCTAATATCAGCCTCCGATCTTCTTTTGATTTATTCAAGAAAAATCAAGGTAATTTTTAAACTTTTATTTTAGCTGAATTAAGCAAGCGAGGGGTAACTAAATAAAATCAAAATTGAGGAGAATATAATGGGGTTAATAATTATCATATTTAATGAGTGAAATAATATCGGAGCCGAGATATTAAACATTAAAGTATTCAGTTTTTGGTATTAAAAGTACTCTCATGTAAAAGTATTTCAATATCTCGGCTCCGATGCACTTATTTATTACATTATATAACAAAAAATGATTATTTTGAATTGACCTATCACAAATTCACAATATACAACTTTTACGAATGCCGGCGCACCTGAAAGATGCATGACTTTTACAAAATGACAACATTTTTACCCAAACCCCTTTGTCGCTCAGTTAAAACACATGTCAACTACATTTTCTTTGTTATTGTAATTAATAACTATAAATGTATATAAATTTTCAACGCATTCCTTCTTTATTGTTTCGATAGCGATGGCGACGACGTAAAGATCGTAGCAGAAAGGGAGACTAAATAAAATAATTTAATTAGCTATTAAATTACACCAAATCTACAATTGAATGACAAGGTATGTCCACGTTATGGAAACTCTGAAAACAGCTCACCCCTGTCGAGCTCTGCTTATTAGTCTCTAGGGATTAACGTTTTTTTTAAATTTACTTTATAAATACAACCCATCACTGTGTTTGTGAGTGGAGGATTATCACATTTATCACCATTTTCAGTTATTGTGTATAGAAAATTTTTAGGGTGTGGAAATAACCCCAAAATGACAACTGTGCCGTGCGGAACAAATTTGTAAGAAACTTTGTTATAATCAATATTGTAATTTTGTATAGAACTTCGTTTTTTAACCTCGCATTCAAAGTGAAAAGTAAAGTGTTTAACGGGAGACTAAACAACCATAATGACACTCGCAAACATCTCGTGTCATTATGGCTTGTTTTAGTCCCTTGTTGAACAGTCTACTATATATTACTTCACCAACGGAACAACTCAAATTTTCATGTTTTAGTAAGCAGTAAGATGACGTTGGCGATATTTGTAACGTAGTACCCAACGCGTGCGTTTGCTGTGTTGCAACCGAGAGGCGGCACATGAGTCGGGATTGTTTACCAAGGATTGCACATTAAATTTGTGTACCTGCCTTGCCACTTTAGCGCCTTTGACAGATTAGTGCAGCAGTTGGAACATGGCAAATCAGTTTACATACATACATACATAAACTCACGCCTTTATTCCCAGAGTGGGGTAGGCGGAGCTACAGAATTTCCAACAACTATAAAAACTTTTTGATAATTCTGTAACCACATTTTGCACACTTAGGCGAAGATGTTAACAGTGTATTAGTGACAGGTTGCAAGCCCATCGCCTAACAGTACTACACGTCTTTATTACCTTAGTCGGCTTTTACGACATCCACGGAAAGATACGGAGTGGCACTATTCTAATCCGGCTACCAAAGCAGTTTATATAGTAATATACAGTCACGAGAATTAATTTGGTCCTTAGATCCAAAGTCAATCTGACATTCTACAACAATAAGGTTGAGTTTCCGGTTTCGGACCGTTCTATCCGTTTCCCAAAACACCCGTTCCCAAAACATCCGTTCCCATCACTACCTTTTCCTAAATAATCCGTTTCCCGATATAAATGTTTCCCAAAATGTTCTTCTGCCAAAAGATACGTTTGTCTTGATATCCGTTTCCCAAAACA
>OZ014456.1:8454855-8660484 GCA_963966035.1 Acleris laterana | reverse complement strand
GCTTCCACTGGGACGTGCCCATTGATTTAGTATATACAAGATACACAATCCCGCACAAAACTTTATTATAAACTGTCCCAAATGACATTGATAGCTGCATTCAGATACATGCTAACATCGCTATTTTTTACCTTAAACGTTCATGCAAAAAAGAACTCAATATACTAGCAGTCAAGTGTCAAATTTGCAAACTAGTGTTGTAAAATATTTAAAACTCTTTAGTGAAATCGCCATTATCATACTATTTATGACAAAAGTGGACATCGAATGAATGGAGACGAATTTCTCTATTTATATTGTATTAGTTTTAACGAAATAACAAATTACACAAAAAAACTTTTGACATGTTTTATAAATGCTGTCATTGTATTACACAACTTAAGCTATACAGTGTGTAAATGGTATACGGGCGGTCCTTTTAACTGTGGTTAGTATAACCCCTACTGAGCACATTTAGGCAGCTTTTGTTAAAATTAAATTTAAAAAAAAAACCATACAAAATAATTTAACACGCAATGTATAACGAAAAATGCAATTAATTAAACATTACGTACTTACCTGACAGATGGACTTCGATGTACATTGCGGGTCGATAGTATGTTCAAAAATTAATAACGGTGTATACGTTAGCGTAATCAAAATAATTATTTCTGTTAATGATTAGTAGTCTTAATCTATGTCCAGTTTTAATAAACGCCCGTATACCATTTACACACTGTATATATACAATAATAATAATGAATAAATTAATGTAAAGCAAGGTTTAAAAACCCGTCCCGTCGATTGTTTTTATTCAAATTTTAACGTTTAGGTATCCTTTGTCACCTGGAATGGTGAAATGATTCTAACGATACCACACACATATAAATTGGCTCAGGTGTTCAAAGATATGTTGGAATAAAGAATTATACATACATACATAAATTAACCATTAAAACATTACACTTTACTCCAGACAAGACAAGATCTTATCCTATCATAACCAACCTAGCCTAACCGGTTACGTATCATAATATGTACATAAAGTTCAAAATACATAATGGGTCATAATTCATAATGGTCATAATATATAATGGTTTTTTTTGAAACCCTGAACTTTTCAAGATTGTTATGCAACAAACCTAACCTAACCTAATGGGTTCTATACAATGGGCTTTTAAAAATATTGAAAAGTTTACTTATTATGACCATTATGTAATATGACCCATTATGTATTTTGAACTTATTATATAGGTATTATGATGCGATCCCAACCTAACCTAATTTCCTTGAAATAAGTTTAATTTATTATATAATTGTACGAAAATGGGTCAAGCACACAACAGACGACTTATTTGCCTTGAATAGTTTCACCTTTATCTCGTGCTAATATTGCGACCCATTTTGCACGTCGTAAAGGATTTCGTGGAAAGCTTAAATTTAAAAATAAAAAATATTAAAATTTAAAAAAGTAATAGCTACTCCATAAAAATTTTGTTCCTTGGTAAGTCAAAATTTGTGTGCACAAAATAAATTCCTAAAAATCATGAAATCATTATAATTTTAGCTAGAAACGTTTATAAATAAATAGAACTTACGTAAAATAAGACATTCCATCCTTTTTATTTGTTTTTTTGTTATTATTTTTGCAGTTTTTCACCACACATTTTGTCATGATTGACAACTGCCACTGTCTGTGGTCGGAACAAGACTAATAGCAAAACTACTGCCCAAGTCGATTCGGCAGTAGTTTTGACTTGCCATTTTTTCGTGCTGATTGTGAATCTAGTATATACTAAATCAATGGACGTGCCACACAAATCCATTTAACAGACTATTACAGTGTTAACAGCTGTCAAAATGTGTGAAATAACACTTGATTAGCGTTTAACATCATTTGATGAAATTGGTACTAAATAGTAAACAACTTTCGAACCTCAAAATTAACCTTTTTTACCCGACTGCGCGGCGTAAAGGAGAGTAATGTGTTTATCAGCCTATATATTTTTGTATGTATGTTTGATCCTTTGTTACGCTCTAGAAACTAAACGTGTGGACCGATTTCAATTATTCTTATATCAATCGATCTGTCTTAATCTTGTGAGTGTCCCTAAAGATATTACAGTAACAAAAAACTAATATGGCGCCAACCAGAAAGTCAGTCGACGAATAATTCCTTATTACCAGAGCATCGTTGATCGCGTCCACGAACTGTTCGGCGGGTAGGTCCAACAGCTCTTTAGCGTGCTCGACGTTGGTGGACCACACCAGGGAGCTCTGTTGCTCGTCGAGCGGCAGAAGCGCCACAGGGCCGGTCGGGAGGAAACGCTGCCAGGCGGTTGTGTTTTCTGTTTTCTGGAAAATAATCGGAAGTCTTAGTTTGCAAAATTACTAAGTGTCAGGGGAAATATTACACATATTGAACTGAACCAGACTAAACTTAGGCTTGTGCTATGGATACAAGATAATGAATATATAAGCCGAGAGACAAATACTCTCGGTATACAGTAGTTATTGATGCCTTATTAGTTCCTAATATTACAAAAAATATTTATTTATGCGAGAAACAATTGAAAGCTTGAGCAGTTAAAACCACCACTGGGCTCCGCTACTATCAATACATTTTCTACGAAGGGCAGTAAGTAATAATAAGTAATAATACAAAACTATGTTACATCGGCTAATTCTAGAGTGGCCACCACACCCATCTGGTCGTAGCTCCAGGACAGATACTGCACGCCCATTGCATCGCGGACGGCAGAGTTCGCGCCGTCTGCGCCAATCTGAAAATACAAATAAAAAATATTTTATTAAGGAGTCAGAGAAATACCTACTCTTAGGCTCACGGTTTTTAGAAATGATTCAATAGTGTATCGCTGGTGGATCAACCACGCATCAAGTAAGATATGTCTTACACAAATTAAGGTGTTAAGAAATCGGACCAATCGTGTAAAAAAACTAAAACATGTTATAAAACACCACTGTTATACTATATTTGATATACAGGGTGTCCCATAAATAGCACGTCACAGTGACACCGGAGATTCCCCAGCCTCAGACGAACCGAACCAACCTAACATGACCTCAGTAAAAGTTGCACCGTTTTCGAGTTATACCAATTTAAAGATTTTTCCAATTTCTCACCTCTTTTAACATTGCAAGTGCCCGCATTTACTGGGATAGCTTTACAATTTAGTTTTTTTTATTTATACGCTTTCATGAATAGTTGCTTAAGATGATAGAAGCATTATTATGTCAATAACTAATGTAAAAGTTGGAAAAATACTGTAATGAACTTGACTTAAATTATCATCAACATATTAATTTCAACTTTGAACACCTGCCATGACTTTTTTTTACTAGAAACGAAATGAGCAAATAACTTTAAAAACATGCGTATGTTATGCCAATTCTAAAATGGTATGACACATGATATCATAATGCAAAAAAGTAGGAATTCGAATCACATTTGATTGACCAAGGTTCAAAGATAAAGGTTTATTCGTTTTTACAATAAATGTTCGAATTGTTTCCCTGCGACTCTAAGGCACAAATAGCATCTTCGGATAAAATTTCGGTTTAATTTTCGTAAACTGGTTTCGGATATGTCTCGGGCTGCATCGAAGACACGTCGCCGTAGTTCCTCTTCGTTACTTATTGGTTTTGAATAAATTTTATCTTTCAAACATCCCCAATAAAAAAAATCCAGTGGGTTTAGATCCGGGGAACGCGCTGGCCATAAAATTGATCCCATTCGCCCAATCCATTCTGTCAGGATACTTGTTGTTTAGGTGCTCACGGACTGAGCGAGCGCAGTGTGCCGGGCAGCCATCTTGCTGGAACCACATCCTTTGCCTCAATGCCAACGGCGTGTCCTCTAATAAAATAGGCAGATCGTTTTCCAAAAACTGCAGATAATTCTGGCCATTCAGAATCGGCGGCAACTCGACCGGTCCTATTATTTGGCCGTTAAAAATTCCGGTCCACAAATTAATTTTAAATTGGTATTGTGACCGGTCTTCTCTCTATTCGCACTGAAGTTCCTGGCTCTGCTTGTACTTGACTTAAAACAACGTCATCATCAATGGTTTGGGGTCTTCCTTCTGAGCCACGTCTTGGTGGTCTGTCGTCACGATAATCATTCACGACTCTTCAGTCGCCTCATAAGTCGTCGGCCTACGATTTGCATATCGTTCCGAGTACAGTCTTGCAGCCAACCTTGCGTTGTAAGAAACATTACCTCGAGTGGAAACTCTCCTAGTTTCACCATAAATTAAATGCATATCAGCGTACTCACTATTGGAGTACTGAGAAGTATTACGATGTGCCATCGTAATAAAGTTTTACAAAGTGAAATCAAGTGTCCGTTAAGAGTGCCGAGTAGTCGTTTCAGTTCCACAAAATTAATCAGAGATTTAGTTCAGGAACACCACAGGAAAACAGGGACGCAGTGAACATGGTGATAAGTAATGACATAAGTCAAATTAATAAAAATAAAAAGTAACTAAAAAGTCTGCTATTAAAACGAGGTTTAATATTAAAGGGCACGAAACGCAAGGTAACGAACTACTTTGGGTCACAGGGCACCCGCTGCAATAAATTAATAACTACCATACAATTCTTTACATAATAAACTTGCAAAGCGGCTAATAGCCTTTCATTTGTTAGTTTGGTTTCGGGATCCTTATTAGGAAAAGTTAGTCGAATTCCTACTTTTTTGCATTATGATATCATGTGTCATACCATTTTAGAATTGGCATAACATACGCATGTTTGTAAAGTTATTTGCTCATTTCGTTTCTAGTAAAAAAAAGTCATGGCAAGTGTTCAAAGTTGAAATTAATATGTTGATGATAATTTAAGTCAAGTTCATTACAGTATTTTTCCAACTTTTACATTAGTTATTGACATAATAATGCTTCTATCATCTTAAGCAACTATTCATGAAAGCGTACAAATAAAAAAAATTAAATTGTAAAGCTATCCCAGTAAATGCGGGCACTTGCAATGTTAAAAGAGGTGAGAAATTGGAAAAATCTTTAAATTGGTATAACTCGAAAACGGTGCAACTTTTACTGAGGTCATGTTAGGTTGGTTCGGTTCGTCTGAGGCTGGGGAATCTCCGGTGTCACTGTGACGTGCTATTTATGGGACACCCTGTATACGTTTACAAGAAATACCACACCTGCCACACATGAATTTCAATAGCAGTAAGACATAGACATATAGTGCCGAATGTTAATATCTACTTTGCTGAAATGGAAGACGCTCGGAAGAGAAATACAACGAAAAGACTTCATGACGCCGTTTAACTGCGATAAAGAATCCAGACATTAACCATACGTTTGGTAAATTATAACTGCGCCTCTATTGTAGGCTGTAAAATCCAAATCGTATTTGACCTGTTACGGTGTTGTTTTCTAACTCGGCCGCCGTTACTGTAAGTTAATAAGAGCTATCAAAACGTTGACAATACGATAACAGGTCAAAGACGATATGGTTTTTACCGCCTAGAATACCGGCCCTGGTATCGACACATCTACATGACTCATACAAGTACTTTTACAATGTAAAATGCTATTCACCCAATGTTATATTTCAACAAACGAAATGAATCCGATGCGTAGGTAATTATTGTTTCAGCTAAGTTTATTTATTTTGTACGGGAGGGAGATTTAGCAAACCGTTGCAGTGGCGCGGCAGTGCTCCCCGGGAGCGGTATTCCAATATCGAAATACGCATTTTATAAGTCATTTTCAAATCCCGAATATTTTACACCATTTAAAGTGATTTTTGGTTTGGTTCAATATTTGAGATTTTTTCATCCGCTTCAAAGTAAAGAAAGTTTAGGTTAAGAAAATGAATTGAAAATTCTTCTTTTAAATACGGCCGTGTTATTGTTTTCATTAACGTCAAGTGCTCGGCCGGCGTTCTCAGAAAAATCCCGCCAATTCGTTGGCTTTCGACAATATCCGGCCACTTGCCCCACATCTGAGACGAAGGGAAAATTAGGCCAACGAATGAGTTTAGGCAGGTAAACAGTTTGAGAAAAGGCAAAGCTGGAAACGGGCGTTTTGAAAACTTGGTAAAGCCGCGAAAGCACCGGGTGTATGCTGCAGTCTATTTGCCATATTACTTGTATTTGCTAATGAAAGTAGTTTGTCAACGAACATTGCATCGTACTAGTTTACCAACCAACCAATTACCTATAACGTGCTAATCACTACACGCTGTTTAAGCGTCTAGTTAGTAAGGTTTAGTCTTGGTCATATTTCTAGGGAAAATGATGACTGCGAATACTGCGACGACGCTGAAAAACCTAGATTGTTAGGTACTCACAATCTATCAATCTAAAATGCAAAAATATAAGTTTAAAATTGACAAGTATTATTTGAAATCATTTTCAAAGTGTTTTTATAACCATTGACACCTATGAGTATGCGAGTGTTCAAATATAACCAAAGCTATGATTTACGAGGCGGTTCCGGATAACATACCACCGGTAAGTTCATATTGATTAATAGAACTATTCTAAATATAATTACTTAAGCTACTTTATTAATAAGTAACAACTTATAAATATTGTGGTACGTTTCTCAATCCCACGAACTAATTGCGTATATCGAGGGTAGAGTGTATTTATTAGGAAATATTTCAAACGTGATAGAAGATAAACATGCTATTTGTCAATCCGTCAGTCCAGCGTTCCTGGACCCGGTTTACTTTGCCATACGCTCATCGAAAGAACCGCGTCGGATGAACGTGTGTCTAAACAATCGCTAAAATAGACGTTACCTTCATAATGTAAACACTTCAATACAAAAAAGTTACGTACTTATAGCATACTCGCTGTTGACTCCGTCCGTTTATAGCTACGCACGGGTAAAAATTACCTTATGTCCTTCCTCGGGGTTCAATCTATCTACATACCAAATTTGATTGAAATCGGTTCAGGGGTTTAGCTGTGAAAGCGTAAATAATAGACAGACAAAGTAACTTTTTTCCTGGCCAGATATTTGCTAACACTACGAATTAGGTTATTTTATAGTCTGACTAACACTACTTACTAAGTTACTTGCGTAATTTCTTCGATACACGCAGCTTTATATTTAACTATTTATTAACAAGTAGTATCGAATCTAACTTTGAGATTTAAACGACTTTTAAACAATTTCTTAGATGATATACATAGGTACCTAGCAACCATCCATCCATCCTTTCATACAAATATTTTAAATGCGAATGTTAATGAGTCTTGGTAATAGAGTCCCGTTTTTACCCTTTGGATACGGAATCCAAAAAGCGAACCGATTTTAACTAAATTAGTGTGAAGATATCTTGTACCCAGAGAAGGATATCTGGTACCTGTTGGTACCTGGTACCTACTTATTGTTCCAAAAAATGAAAACGAAAAACAATCATTCTTGCCAATTTCTAGCTACTATGTAATTCCGATTATTATTGCAAATATAGCCCAGACCGCACAGTTTTAGCACATTCATGGTTTCAGCACAGCTGCATTCTTGTTCCAGCTTTAGTGCATTGGATTGTTTACACGGAAAGTCATTGTTTGATTCTAACCACATGAGAAGCCCCTTAAATCTTGTGCTAATGAGTCGGCAATCGTTGTCATATGCGATATGTGAAATAGACTTGCAATTTATTATTGTTTATTCATAGGCAACAAAAAATATACGCGTCGAACATCGAAATTTATCTTTTTTAAGTCAGTTAGAACAGGCACAAAGGTAGTAAGTACTATTGTATATGCATGAATCTCATTTAATTTATTCAATAAAAGTGACACAAAATGACAGTGAAAACCAAAAACAATCCCATAGATACGACAAGTACTATTGAGTATTGGGTGAATTGCAAAAATATTGTATATAGTTAAGGGCTCAATTGAAAAATCTTTAACAATCCTTAACTTTTTCCTTTATGTAACGAAGATTAGTCATATAATCATATGGATAACTTTCGTTACACAAAGGAAAAACAATGGAAGAAAGTTAACGTTGTCTCAATTAAGTCCTTAACAATGTATAATATTTTTGCAATTCACCCATTATACACAACACAATGTTGTAGGTGCCTATTTAATTTTAAACACATTAACAGACATCTAATCAGGATATGATTACACCACATTCCCGTTACCACATAAAAAAAAGAGGAGAATCTCACACCAATCGACCTAGGCTAAAACCAAGCTCGAAGCTGGTACAGATGGAGTGAGTAATCCTTGCCCATCGTCTTTTCTCGGATTAGTTCGTATTTATCTAGCTTTCGCAATTAGCTTCAGTACCCATCAATGAGCCAACTGAGAAAGCAAGATAAATACGGTGTTATCCGACTAAAAACGAAGGGGAAAGGATTATTCACTACATCTATACTATGGGTATTTGGCAACGATAAACATACTTAAACAGAGAAACACCAAACCCAACAGAAGAACATAATGAGCCCATATTGCTATTATCAAATTGTTAACGATACAGCCTCCTTGTACCTCTTAAGGCCCACGTCAAATTTCGTTAGTTCGAAGAAGAATCTTGTGTCGGTCAACTAAAGTCAAAAGTCACTTTGACAAATGTAGGACGGACCTAAATTTAGGAAGTTGGGCATAGGAGGTTAAGACTAAATGGAATTGAGGCGCGGGCCGAGAGATTGGGACAGATGTTTGAGACCATGGGTGGCCGTGGGATGAGATAATATTGGTATGTATGGAATATTTCAGATTGATCTAATAAAATGATAAAATCTCTATAGTAATATTTTACGCAATAGATTCTTGCGAATGCATTGATCTCATTAATAATATAAAAGTAGGTAATGATGTCCAAAAATATTAAGCAGAATATTGGATATAGATATTGGATGATAATTATGCACTTATTAACCCATTAAACAAGGTATTAATTATTATTAATGATAGGTTATCTTTTCAAGTTAAACTTAAAACAAAACTTCGTAGTATAAGACGACGGTAAAATTTCTGTTTTTTACACGCGGATGCATTTCATACTAAAATAAAAGTTGTATACTTTACTATCTCGAACACTTAAGGCGCGTTACATCATCTCAGCGAAACAAAGTGGAAGGTGAGAGAAGTATTATGATAGTTTATGTTAACGATCCGAGAATACGGAACAGATTATTAATAATGCTTTGTTCTGGCATCATCCTCGTACAAACGATCTATTCGTTTAATGTTTGAAAGCAGTTCAGTGGGGGCCAAACAAGTTGCATTCATTGAATAATATCGACTAGAAATATAAGAGTAATGCACTCGCCGGAAAAATACTCGCCTACCCGTCTTCTGCTTATGCAACTGTTTACAAATATATCTTCTTAAACTATAGAGTAACTTTTAAAATAGGTAACCAACTTTGTAGTAAATAGTGTTTTGTTGGTAATCCAAAATACCCCCCCCCCCCAAATTTTTATTTTTAAAGCTGTATTAACTCGTTCCAATGGAAACCCAAAAGATCCATTAATTACCTGTTCGTAGTAAATTATTGTTTTGTAAGCCTTTCTAATTAAAATACAAAATGGTAGCCATTTTGTACTCAAGTTAATTAGCATCAAAACACTACAAGCTACGGCGAAATTCTGAAGTTACTCTCTGATTTAAGTTATACTTGTTAATAATTGTATGAAAAAAAAACCAGTATATAACAAATGCGAAAGTGTTATTGCTTGTAGCTACTTGTTTAATGGTTCCTACCGGAAAATTGAACAGTTCCTTAGGGAATAGTGTTATCGAGTTCTACGCGGACGTAGGATCTATAAGTAGGGACTAGGGATTCACGTAATATATTAGTACTAAGTATTTAATAATTTACTTTTTAATATACTAATATTAAGAAAACTGCCAGAATTAAGTAAGTTTTTACAGATATGAATGAGCTGTAAGAATACTGAATCTATATTCAATATATTTAGCCAAGACATCATTTAATTCTCCTAGCGATTGCATCGTGAATGAGGTTAAAGCTGTCGAAAATATATCACATTTAAATAGGAAGTAGGCACGTAGAGAATTTTATAAAAATAGTGACATGGGTAGACGGCGGCGTGCGACACAAGCGTCAACAGCTACGACATAAAGCAATTGGCACTAAAATAGTTAAACATGAAAAAATAAGGTTTACAGAATGATTTTAATGATTGACGCTAATAGACGGTTGATTTGGGAGTCCATTGCCCCATTTTCCTTCATGGTCGTATCCATTTAATTTCGCGCCGAAACACATTAGTGGTTTCGCGCAATGTTAAACCTAGGTTGAAATCAAAAGATAACAATCAGAAATAGGTCTTATTCCCGAAATATGATTAAATTCGTCGCCGCGGCGGCTGGTATGCGCAAGAGATGAGAGCTTTCAGTTATCACGCAGGCGCGGGCGGCTCTACTCGGTCATTGCGTGATGACGATCAAAAATGCGCCAAAGAAAAACAAGAATAAGGTTGTTATTTTATCAATGTGTTTCTGCAGTGACATTGTGTATTTATTGTGCTTTTGAAAAATTCTTAGATAAAACAGTCTTCCAAAAGTAACGCAAATCGTCTATTCTAAAACTACACCGTTTTTATATGTAGAAAGGTTGATATGAACAAAAAGCGGTTGTTGGGAAAATTTAATGTTATTTTACCATGTAGGTGTTCCGTCAGGGCAGTGCGCGATGGTGCGTTGGTATGGAACAAGTGAGCGAGGACTCGGACGACCTGGAGGCAGGCTACATCTCCAGCGACGAGTCCGCGAGAGGAATCGATCTGGCTGAGAGGATTCGGGTCAAGCCCAGCAGAGACATTTGGCCAATCGGTAAACTTTCGTTATACTTATTGTAAGAAAGACAAACAAGCAAGCAGGCCTTCGATTTATTTTTGTACTTTCTTGAAAACGTATTTCGTTCTTTAAGATTGAAACAGACATAATCAATTTCAGAGGGCCGAGTTATTGAAAATCGATTAAACGATTAATTTGTGTTTTATTTCACACTTCAGAAGAGATTCAGTATGCGTTGCGACAGCTACCATACGCTGAAACAATATCCAGTCTTGTGGAAGGAGGTCTTTATGACAAAGTAATTAGTCATGCTTCTGGAACTGAGGAACGGAAAACCGCGGCTTTGTGGACATGTTGGCTAGGAAGGAGTTCTTTATTGGCTAGACTATTGAAGCTTGGGATGGACCCTGATTGGGCTGATGATGCTGGCAGGTAAACTTAAACAGTGCTTACACAACAGCCTACCTTATCATAGAAATATAACCAAACCGCAAAAGCACTAAAGCTGTTTTGGACTCTGCACCACGCCGCTACCTTCTTCAGTGCGTCTGTAGCCTAAGACATACGATAGGCAACCATTTTCTATGACTGATATTTGCTAGCAGTGACATGGTGTTTACAATCATAGAAAGCGTTTGTCTGCTGTATACGGTAGATCGATTGATGATTTGTTTTTTGCTGTCGTTAACTACAAAGGATTTATACAAAAATATATTTTGGAACATTCTAAGTGACATAAATTATTTTTCAGAACGTGTTTGCATTTGAGTTGTTTGGTAGCAAGTGAAGAATGTGTTAAATTACTACTAGAACACAAGGCCGACCCAAACAGGTGGGAGTGCCGTCATGAAATGAAAGCTATGCCACTTCATTGTGCCGCAAGTGCCAAAAGTTTTACTTGTGTTAAGGTAAATGTTCATTGATAAGCATCAGGGTTTTTCGTACTTGATTGTTACTTAAAAATGTTCATAATTTCCAGATTCTATTAGAATATGGTGCTGATGTAAACGCGGGGTTGAACGAGCGCTCGCCATTGCACTACGCGGTACTTAGTGACGCACCAGAGGTTGTCAGTTTGTTATTAGAAGCTGGCGCCTGTCCTGACACTCCACAGGTGGGTTTGTTTCTCATGATCAATATTTGAGTAATGTTACGAATGACTTTGAGATTAACAACATGCTTGCGTTAGTTTTAATTACCGAGGTGGTTTTTGAAATTCTCTCAGTGCGTCCTCTACTTTGATGTAGTTTTATTATTCTACCTTCAAAAGCCGTATTATGTACCTACTGTTGAAAATCTACTAAGTTCCAGGCAACGAAAAGGACTGAGCCATTACTGCTATAACTCTATCCCCTGTAGTGCGTTGTTATTCATTCAGTATGTGTGTTGTCATCGGCAAGCGAAGCCACCTTTTTGTACTCTTAAATATGGCGGTCGTTGATAATTATAATATAATGAACCACAGTTTGTATGATTTTTTGCAGGTGTTTACAGAAACGCCTCTCCACGTAGCCGCATCCTTAGGCTCGGCGCAGTGCACTAAGCTCCTGTTGGATGCGGGAGCGGACGTAAGGGCCGCCCTGGGCACGGGGAGGGCCACTGCGCTGCACCTGGCTGCCGAGGACGGCCACGCCGAGTGCGCCAGACTACTCCTCGAGCATAACGCGCGCCTCGACTGCACAAATTATAGAGGACAGACGCCGCTTCATTTAGGTAAGCCTAAACACAATCCTAACAACAACAAAAAATGCTATACTCTCACGCCTAACTGTAAAATTTTTAGGTGTCTCTCTATGTTTGACATTGAAATACGTTAAATCCTTGGGAAGAACTATCTTCCTATAATAAACCTGACAGAATAGCGATATAACCAACTTTTATTGCAACGAAGACCGATAGGTAATAATGAGGCAACAATAGTTAGTTTTACGAACGCAAATAATAACTGAACTGTACGGTGCCGAGCCAATTCTTTGATTGAGATGTGCTTTAGAGTTTGTCAACTATACCTAGAGCTTTTCCTGGAAGATTACACAATTGTAAAGGAAAAGCGATTAACACTTGTGAAAGGCAATATTTATATTTACCACTCATAATTCCCTTGATCTTTTTTACTATTCAAGGTATTGATTGAGAAATATTTTTTTGTTAAAGCGGCATTAGCCCAGTCGGTAGAAGTGGTGGAACTACTGGTAGGAAGACAAGCAGATGTCCACGCCAAAGACGTGGACGGTCGAACCCCACTACACGGGTCCATAGTAAGGGGAGCCAGAGCGTGCGACGTGGCGCGAATGCTGCTCTCGGTCGGAGCCGATCCTAACGCACCCGACGAATTTGGTTACACACCATTACATATAGCAGCTCTGAACGAGTTCTCTGCTTGTGTGCTCTTGTTATTAGGTAAAGTTTTTTAAGGCTTTATTACCTCCTGTGTATACGACATTATGTAAACTGACATTCTGCACCGCTGGCATCAGTGTCAAAGTGCGGCGCTTAGAACTAAGTGAGAAAGATGTATGTGTGGGATTTGATTATTATACGCGATCGGGGAAAACCTTGCAGGGGAAAGCTTTGTCACAGTTTCTATTAATTACTAAATATTTTTCAAGCCTTGGATTCATGACTACACAAAAGTGAATTGGTTTTATGTGTAATAAGTAAATTAGTTTCTTTTTTACAATCACAGATTACGGAGGCGATTTGACTTTGCGTACCAACGGCGGCGTGTCTGCCCTCTCGTTTGTGGTCCGCCGAGTGCCCGACGTGGTGCCCCGCTACCTGTGCAAGTTCGATGATGCCGTTCACATGAGCGAGCACGAACTGGGAGACGTAGACTGCGAGTTCACGATAGACTTCAGGCCGTTAGTGCCGTGCCTTAGTCGTGGAGAAGCAGAGTTATTACTGGCTTTCATTGAGGTACCATTATTTATTATTTATTTATTTATTTTAGGAAGACTTACAGACTAATACAGGAAAGTAAGAATTGGGTATAATATATGACAAGTGTAAATTGCTGACAATAAGTCTCCGCATATTACAAGCTAATTCACAAAGACATATTCACTCAAGATGGTTATAGGTATATAGGTTAGAGCGGGCTAGTGTTCCGCAACTCGACGTCGTAATTGAGGTACCATTAAATCATTGGCTTCCTTGAAAACACCTGACGGGATTCCTAGGGAGATTTGTACTTGGGTGATCTCAGAGGATGTATCTTCCGAATTCTTTAATGCCAACAAATATTTGCTTTAGCCTCGTAAGTCCCGACAGCTCAAAAACGAATCTTGTATTAGTCAAGTTCACACATCTGACATAATCAAGGATCGGAAAAACGCCCGTCATTTTGAAAACATAACCCTGTTCCGTACAGCAGAGACTTCCTTATGTCAATAAAATTTATTATTAGGTATTTTATAGATTTATTATACCATAATGTATAGGTAAGTAGTCAGCGTAATTTTTTTTATTGAATGACACAGAATGGTTATGAGACAACACAAACACACACACAGATATTTAGTCAACGATTAAATATGCCAAAATGACGCCCTTGCACTTTAAATGAACTTTACCGACTCATAAATGGTTCCTAAAATTCACTTCGTCATGGAATCAAAAGTGAAAATTTTGAAGATAAAAAAAAACGAAATTATTTTT
The DNA here is from genome assembly GCA_963966035.1 of Acleris laterana. Classification (NCBI taxonomy): domain Eukaryota; kingdom Metazoa; phylum Arthropoda; class Insecta; order Lepidoptera; family Tortricidae; genus Acleris; species Acleris laterana. The sequence goes on along the minus strand of OZ014456.1, from coordinate 8,646,059 downwards.
GCTTGGCGAAAGTGTTTTTTTCCCATAGCCTTTCCGGTGTCATTCATTAATAAAATTATCGCTGAATACATATAAAATATGGTACAATAAATCTATAAAATACCTAATAATATTTTTATTAACATCAGAAGCAGGGATTGTAACCGGTTACAAATAAACCGGTATTTATTTAGGTTAAACCGGTTAATAATTTAGGTTACGTTCGAACGAAATGATTTGGGAACGTTATTTCGAAGCGCTCCCTAACCGGTTACTCTGTGTTTCGATACGGGATGAATGACCGCTGTCGCGCGTCGAGGCGCTGCTGGTGGCTGCGCTATCAATCTAATACCATAGCAAACCAATCCTGTCTCCTTAAACGAGCGGTCATTCACCCCCCACACGGAGGATCCGCTCTCTAACCGGTAAATTGATTTCGTTCCCTGTTTACGCTCCGACATAGAGATACCGGTTAGAGCGGTTCTTGCGAGCGTAACCTTTATTATGGGTTAGGCTCTCAAAGTGCGGCTCTAACCGGTACGGAAAATAAACCGGTTTTCAATCCCTGATCAGAAGGAAGTCTCTGCTGTACGGAACAGGGTTATGTTTTCAAAATGGCGGGCGTTTTTCCGATCCCTGGACATAATATCCTTCATATAAGCCGTTGGGCCTTAGGAGGATATTAGTAAATAAGTGTTAACATGAGTACTGTTTTTAGGTGGGCCGGAAAGATGTCCTAAAGCACCCAGTAGCCGAAACATTCCTGTTTCTTAAATGGCGAAGAATAAGAAAGTTCTTCGTACTCAGTTTCATATATCATGCTTTGTTTATAACGCTGTACAGTCTGTATATACTCCGTAAGTAAATATTCTCCTACTATTTCAGTTAGATACATTTATTAATTCAAAAATAAACTTTTTTATTGTTTTAATTTTTGCATTTTAGAAATATATCTGTGTGAAGATGTGACCTGCCATGTGCCAGCGTATCTAAGACCAGTACAATACTTCATTATATTACTTAACCTTTGCTTCCTGGGAAAGGAAATTTTTCAAGCATGTCTTGATTGGAATGCGTATATCCGACAGTGGGAGAACTGGTTACAATGGATTATAATTTGTGGAGTATTTTTATGCACTGTAAGTAGAGATTTAAACATATTTGCGTTTATAATAATGGTCCCTTATGAGAATATGCTTTACTTCAGATACCGAACTGGCAATTGGATAATGGAGTAATAAAAAGTAACACATCGGGGTGGCAGCACGACGTCGCAGCTGTCACGATATTCTTTTGTTGGTTAGAGTTGATGATGATCATTGGCAGATTCCCAACTTTCGGCCTTTACGTGCAGATGTTTACGACCGGTAAGAGACATCTTGTCATATGTTATGACGCTTTAAATTATTGTGTTCATTAAGAATTCTTTGTTTGCAGTGACAGTAAACTTCGCAACGTTTTTATTGGCCTACAGCTGCCTACTGGTTGCCTTCGGACTCGCTTTTAGTGTTCTATTTAGTAACTACCCCGCATTTCAATTGCCCGCGGGGTTGGTCAAGACGGTTATGATGATGTCAGGAGAGTTAGAGTATGAAGACATCTTTTACAATAACTGCACGAATTCTCAAATCCAATACCCGCTGACGGCACATGGAATGTTTTTGATATTTGTTTTGCTCATCACTGTTATTTTGACGAATTTGTTAGTGGGTTTGGCAGTGAGTGACATCCAGGTAAATACAAATTACTAAAATTAAATTCACATCAGTTACAGCTTTTCACTAAGTTTGAGTTTATTTCTAGGCGTTACAAGTGTCCGCTGGCTTGGATCGGTTGGTAAGGACGACTCAATTGGTAGCGCATTTGGAGAGCATGCTCTTCAGTTCTCTACTGTCTTGTGCACCGAAGCAGCTGATATCAGTGCTGCGATGGGGAGCTCTGCTCACGGCTTCCCATACGCGAACCCTCAACATCAGGCCCAACGATCCTCGCGAGAGCAGGGTAAGGGTAAAAATACAAGTAAATTAAATTATTATTAATTACAAAATTGCTCACCTATTGAACCTATTTCAGATTCCCAAGGAGCTTATATCTTCTATCTACAAAATGGTTGCAAGCCGAAAAGATACCAAGAGGAGTATACGAAAGAACAACAACTACGAATGTCGTATAAAATGCAAAGAGCCTGAAATCGTAAAGCCTCAACCTATTAAAAGAAAAAGTAACTTGTTTGATAGGTATTCATCGGACAGTCAACAAGTTGAAAGAAGAAAGAGAACTACTTCAGGGCCTGAGAATAGGAACAGGCCCATATCTATGAATATCAATGCCATACAGGAAATATGCATGGTGGATATAAAAACGCAATTAACCGAATTGACAAAAAAGTTAAATAAGCTTGTGGAAGTCACAGATTTAAGATTAAATATCATTGAAAAGAAATTAGACAGTATCCAGCAACCTTAGATATAATTTTATTTTGCTATTTGTTTGGATAAATGATGTGTTGTTTGTTTGAATCATAAAACAACATCGAATTACGTACCTGCAAACTTAAATATAAATCAATCTATAATCTATTTTGTATTTGACTGCCAAGGATGTGATTCTGTAAAACAGCTAATAGAAACTGTTCCTTTAATTATGATATATCAGTGTTTTATTTCTATTGGCTGATAAACTATGTCACATGGTTTTGTTTGTTTACATTTCTTTAAATACAAATTATTTGTTTTTACTTTACATCATTCTGTTTTTGCAGTTTTGCACAGAGGCCTGGTTTTTGTTGTAATGTTAGCTGCCTCTGTAAATTTAGATAGGTAATAGAACATTTGGTTTTGTGATGTTTAACAAAAGTTTCCCAATTGATTTACTTACTGTTACTGTTTCTTAAGTTACAGCATCAATATTGTTTAGAGCATCATATTATTCTGACAATTATGATTGTATCAAACTCGCATGCAAATATTGAAGTTGCATAGTAATTTTAATTTAATAATTGAAATCTGTATAAAGCTACAATCTTCATGTAATGTATTCTTACATACATAAATTATATTGTAAAGAGATTTATTACAAAAACTTACCAATAGATTGCAAGAAAAAACTTCACCATTGCTCAGTTTGACGAAACTTTCACTATGGTCATTATTTGCCAGTTCATAACCAGAAATCTTCGCATCATAGACTATATCAACATTTTTTACACTTGGTGAAACCAGCTCAGTATGCACCGCATCCAGTAAGACATTATTTTCAACTATGTAGGCTACATCTTCATCCGAATTCTCTGAACTGTTAAATGATATGAGAGCATTAGAACATGCATCCCAGACCTGAAAGAAAATTTTCATCAGTACATCAAAAATCAAACTCAACTCACAAAATCCTTTGATAACTGCCACACATTAATAAGTATCATATTATTTTTACCATCTGCTAACTTATGCCTGTGAATTTTTTCAATTGCATTCTTAAAACTACTTAAAATTGCTACTGGAGTGTTTAACAGCAGTTCACCACTTGTCAAACAGAAAATAAGCATGAGGGTTAACACATTCCAATAGCATGTCCCATTTTGGAGGTATGTATGCCACATGAATATATTCACAGTGGCACACAATCTCAAACTTTCCAGAAAGCTTTAATAAAGTTTATTTTTAAGTAGGGTTGTTCTCTATATGTGTTGTTCTGCTCTGTATCTAATGTAGTGTGTAGTGAAGACATGTAAGCAGATGGCTATCTTTCCTTAAGTTTTAGAATCAGACCATTACCTAGTTCAGAGATAGTCAACCAATAAAAAATGTATCAGTTGTCTAATATATTTAGGCTATATTTATGTTGAAGTTACAGGACATTAAAGTACATAACTTACTTGCATATGTCTAACAGCCTGCATCCGCATACTTTCCACATGCGACCATGCTTTGAGAGACTGCATTAAAGTTTTTGTATTCTGATTCAATGCAACCACTCTGTTGCTGTATTGCGGTAATAAGAGAAATTTCACTTTTGGGCTACCCTCAAGTAATAACACTCTTAGTTTAGAAAGTACAGAATTTTTACCTGGAAAAGAACACATACCTAGTAGGTAATGTTTGACAAATGAGTACAAAATAAATACTATTGAATACACTTAGTTAATACATAAAACTTTCTTAAATATAAACTAAAAATGACTTGCATTTCACGTTTTATAATTATCTGATAATTCTATATTCTTCTTAGCAAAAGAGCATTTTAGTTATAAAAAACACCTATACTTCGTGTTTTTACATTAAACTAATAATTAGTGCTCAAATTCGCACACTTTTCTTTAATAACATGCATGACAGTAAAAATATTTGTCTAATATTTTAATTCTTGTTCGTAATACATTAACTGCCATGCGGGTCCATTTGGAAAATAAGTGTTAATTACTTATAGAAGATAAAAATATACTCATATTTTAGTTTTGACGTAGTTGAATGAGAAAACAAGTGCAAACAAGTGTAATTTATATTTTACTAAAAATAAAATGAAGTTAATGTAATATGATCCAGAGAATATAATCGAAAGAGTGAGGACATAAAACTAAAATTTAAAAATAACTTGAATATTGTGCATTTGTTCTTCATGAAATTTGGTAGAAGGGACGCTGAGTCAATTTCTTTTTTTAAAGTGTGAACTAATCTTCAAACATGTATGCAATGTGTGTGTATGACGTGCATATGCAGGATCAGTAATCTATAGGCTACAGAGTTGCGAGGGAAATAGTGAGATCTCTGATCAGGGTTATTGGCTACTTACTATACCTATTACACAAAGTATTTTGCTAGATCAGACAATTGATTACTTGATAATCCTTAAAGCGAAAATATTTGATACCATTCTTGTGGTTTTCTTACCTAGGGCGCAAGCCATTGTACATCCAACCAATCCACCACCGGCAATGATAACGTCATATTTCTCCTTAATTTGATGTTTCTTCGGAGGCTCTGTGCTTAAATCACGGGTGTAAGTAGTTGCTCTCGAGCAAGGCTCTATTTTTCTAACTAGTACCAAATGTCGGTGAATGATTTTCCGGAACATCATTATTGGTTTAATTTACCTACTCATAGAACGAAAAGTAAATGTTTACTTATTATCTTCGTTTTCTTAATGCTTATATTCTTTATCAGTGAAAATTAGTAAAAAGTCAGGTTTATTTAGGTTATTTTCTGTATTTTTTTTCTTAAAACAAACGACATGACAGCCAATCATGTCAATCTGACAGTAATAAAAGAGTATAAGACATTTTTTTTTTCTGGATTTTATGGCCTGGTTACAAGACCTTTAGGCCAAGTATAAGACAAGACATAACATAATGTTGCCATCAAATGCATATATTGTATTATTGTTCGAATATGAAGACCTTCATAACGATACGAAAAATATCGATATCCCAACGCTATTTTCTGTTAGCGTTTTAAATTTCGTTTAAATATAACTGTAGGTCTGCATACCCCACTCTGGGAACGAAGGCGTGAGTTTATGTATGTATATAACGATGCGTTTTCATAATGTTAAGCTACAACGGAACAAAATCAAAATCATAATAAAAACAGAATAACGTTACAATAACGTTACGATTAATGCGCTGCCAGCCGGATTATGTTTTTAATGCCCTAAGGCGGTCTTCACAGGTTAGTTATTCTATTCTATTTTAATGTTATTACCGCGAAATGTTAAAAGTGGGTAAGTGAATATACCCTGGACTGGGCAGTGGACACTGCGTATGGCGTGGTATGGCCAAACGAAAACAGAAATACTACCAACGTATTGGTACTTCTTTATTTAATTACTCTATCTTCTCTCCGTGTACAATACTTAGTGATTCGCCACGAGCTCCCATTTCGTGGACCATCCTACGGGAACATTATTTTCTCTCGGGATAACAGGTACTTAGGTAGCCGATAGATGTGTAAATGTTAGGTACGAGTATAAACTATCCGTCAATTTCAAATTTTATGTAAACCCGCCCAGCCGTTACAGCGTGTACAAATAATAAACATACTAACACATGAACATAAAAACGTTAACTTTTATTATACGTACCTATTAGTGTGATTATAATGACGTCGAACACACACAGAGGAAAGTGGTATGAAAGGGGAAATATCTTTAAACCATACCCTGAACCCACGCAGTAACCCTTGGTAACAGAACAACATGATAAGTAGAATTATGTGTAAAGTCTTTACGTATTGCGTATTTCACTTTAAAGTTAATGTGTACCTAGCTACAGTGGAGCACTTAATTAGAAATTGATTCTTCTTATAATAAGCCAAAATAAGAAGACAAAAGTAAATGGATCAAATGACGTCGTGTGGTTTAAGTGGTTATTTGGTCTTTCTACACGTTAAGGTACGGATGTATTATGCATAAGTAGGTATATTGTTTTAAAACATCACAAATTCGGTTACGTATTAGATTAGTTTACAATTATAGTCCTTCGTAGTCATCACAATGGCTTACGTGTCGATTGAAATTGTTCTATTAATAATGAATGAAGCTCGGAATGGAACTTTTATTGGATTACATAGCGCAGAACCATTGCGCGAGTAGCCATGGTAACGTTAATAACAACAAACGGTCTCTTAAGTTATGTTTTATGATATGACCCAGAAATTAACCAAGTTGCATTTCAATTGTTTTCTTATTTACAAACTGTTTAAAGTTACCTTAGTTATGAATCACCGATCCAGTGTTTTTGCAAATTCGTGTCTTAGAGTTCCAGTGGACCCGATCAGCAAAATGCCGAAAACGGACTACGAGCGCAAAGAACCTTTTAATACTGTGCAGAATTCCGTGGATTCTTCTTCAGCCGGTTCAGCATACGCTGTGAACCTGAATTCTGATAAAATTAAAGATTTCTACCGCAGTATCCCTGATTATAATGATATAAATCATCTACCTGCCGAAGAATTCTACTCTACGTTAAAATCATTGCGTCAGAAAAAGAAAGTTATGTTGGAATTTGCCGAAGACTGCATAGATGACTTGAATATTGTAAATACACAAGTAAGAAATGAGGTATTTAATAGTCATAATAGTCATAATACAGAGGTCAATAAGATCGATAAGACCCATAATTACAACGGTACACTAGGACGTAAATATTCTGAAGAAAAGAAACATTCCAGAGAAAAATGTCAAAGACCCAATGGGACCACTAAGAATAATAGAACATCTGCACTTGGAATTACACAAGTATCTAGGAGAGAGAAGAATTCAACCGTTTCAGTTCTGAAACAACAGCCAAAAAAGTTAACTGTGAGCAATCTTGAAGTCAAAATAGGTGATGACTTAAATTCCAAGAAATGTAGTTCGATGAAGGAGAAAGCGAATTCGAATAAACCGAAAAGGAACCACTCTGCCTGTTCCATATCGTGGAATGACGATAAAATTGAAAATAAGAATGAAGTGGATCAGAAATTCAAAAAGTTCTTTGATGGTGCAGAATATTCACGGCTCAAGAAAGCTAATTTAGACGATGAGTTCAAAACTCAGAGTATGCCTTCAAGTCCTTTAAGAACGAGGCGGTTTGGATCACCTTCAAGGAAACCAAAAAGTATAACTGTACCGAAACCATTTAAAATGACTGAAAGGTACTTAAATATGTATTTAGATTTATTAAATTCTTATGATTTAATGACAGGTCATAATATTATATTTTTTTGTTTTACTTATATCTAGGGATGAGGAAGAAAGAGTGGTTAACGAACTTCGTAGTATCCAAAAATCTTTTTCCGAAGACATGCTCCATCGAAAATGTGGTCGAAAGCAGTTTCGCACGAGGCCGGTTCCTATTGAATCCCGGATTCCACTTTACGACAAGATTCTTGAAGACCAAGCCATGAGGTTTCTATATTCCGCGCACGCGCACGCCGTTCTTATGCTTTTTATTAGGCTACACTTTTTATTTGTAAATGTAAGGTGATTTTTTAGTTAGCTTATTTAGTGTTTTCAGGTTAATTTGTACCAGCTCTTCATTTTTCGCCGAGATTAGCGATTACTTCTTAATGATTTGCTACCGTCGATAGGTATATTTTGTTTAATTAAATGCTTTAATTACGTACTAATGCTGTTAATATATTTTTTTATTCTGTAAAAACATTAATTCTATACGAACTAACTCATTTCAGACGTGCCATAACGAAAATCAATAGTGAAGCAGAGCTCCGAGCAAAAATGAAACCATTTAGCTTTACGAAAAGAGAAGAAGGTGGCATTGTTCAACCTTGTGAACGAATTATGCATGTCTTGCCAAAACCTAAGAAAAAAAAACGATTTAGGGCACGACCGGTGCCCAAAAACTTATTTTCCAATTACTTTTACGACAAAATGAAAGAAGACGACTTTTTTCGGTATGAATGAGCTACCTAGCTTTAAAACGTTCTGGGAGTGCTAGTAAAGCTGTTTTAAAGAATGTAATCTTTGAAATTTTAGGTCTATGAACCGTCGTATCAGATCAGAGGAAATGCTGAGGAGCGCCAACCTCCCTGGCACTATGGCAATGCGCGATCGCAGCAGATTGTCGACACCCGCGGCCCACAGTGACCTGCCGATAGACCCGTCGCCTGGAATCCCTTCCGTTAGTTCTTCAGACAGACTCAGAGCCAGGAGCCCGTCAGAAAAGAGGAACCGATACGAAAAGTCTCTAAAAGAGGATTTTATCACTACGACGCCTAAGCCATTCCGTTTTAATACTGCTGATAGAGCAGCGAAAAAGGTAAATACACAGTAAGGCTAGGCAAGGCAAGTTGCATTATATAAAAGTAAACGACTATAGGTACCAAGTTTTAAAAATCATTAAGTATGTATAGTAACGTTAATATGAAAAGGTTGTTCAACTTTAGACCATAAATAGCGTCGAAATAGAGTCGAAAAGTGAAGAACCTTTTCATACCGTGACTATACCTAATTGCCGCAGTCTAACGATTGAATGCACGACATCCTATGTCAATTGTACCTATACTTGCTTATTCATTCAATCTTACAGTCGTTTCGTAAAATGCAACAGGTAAACCTTGTATTCAGTGGGGTCATGAATGATGATACTATTTGTTTTTAAGTTGACTACAAAGAAATGTAAGTGTCCACTTTCATATTATTGCATTGTACTGGATACATTGTACTTTTTCCTATTATTGCATTGTAGTGAAAACTGGATACTTACATATTTTTGTAGTTGAATGTACATGTTTGAATCGCTACGAAATTAAACTGTATACCGCACAATGGGATATCTTAAACGATGTGACTCGCCCAACCTAAGCTCTTTTCGGAGCCTGAGGTGAAGATTTCATATGTTTAAAGTAACCGTTATTGTATTTATGTACTCATTAATTATCTTCTTCCCCTGCCCAATCATAATATATAATATATCTTTAAAGATGCACGACGTCGCAAAGAAAATGTCTCAAGAGAGCAAAAGTACAGAGAGCGTCGGTACCAGCGGCGACATGGGAGTGATGCGAGGCTTTTCCGCTCTGGAGTTGCGAGCTGCAGCGTCAGGAAGGTCTAACTTGGCGGCCCTGTTGAGAGCCGAGGCAGTGCGAAGACGCTTTGAGCTAGACGCCGCCGGAAGGCATGCTGAGCAGCGGAGACGAAACGAAATGCGCGTCCGAGACCGCTTGCTTCGGTCCAACCCTGCGTGGCATCTCGTTAAAAACAAGTAAGATCATTTTATGATGTTTATTTGTCAAAAATAGTTACTTTATAAGACTGAGTAATTAAAGTTACAGATAAATAGGTATACTCCTTAAAGTGGTACGTTTTCTTTCAGTCACGAAGAAGACATCGCTATGCGACTACAAACACGTCGCGACGAGGAAAGAATGAGACGAGAGGAGTTTCTCCACGAAATGGAACTGATGTATGGCAGGGTTCAGCAACAGCCGCTCCTGTTTGAGAGATACTACGCACCTCGGTCTCACTCCGCGTCTATTGACTTCTTACAGCTGTCTCCTCGAAAACAAAAAAAAAGAATTTCAAGAAAGAGTTCCACACATCATTTAAATACTCCTAGCAGATCCCGGAAAGACTCTTTGATTGATTTCAACGGCGACATGATGGAATACTTGAATAAAATAGAGAACGATGTGAAATCATATTCTTATTCAGAAGACGCACTTGAGAGTATAGATGGCGGTAAATAACATAAGGGCTTAGGTACTATATCAATTAAGGAGAACAACGTCTCTAATACTCGATGGTCAGAATTGGAAATTGAATAATAAACACATTAAAACAATATTATTCATGTAACTTTATTCAGTAGCGGTGATTGTATTCCTACGGACACTAATCGACCCATCTTTAGACAAGGACGAGTTCACTACCTTACTGAAATCCCGTTACTCTTAACCTACCTACTACTATGCACCTATATTAAACTACAGTGTTTCATATCCATGAGGAGCCGCCTTGCCACTTAATTGGAACGATGCACGGTTACATGAATGTACCTACGTAAAGTTGGTTAGGATTGTAAACAATTTGAATGTTTAGCAGTTAGACATATTACGTAAATTAGCCGTGTAAGTATACTTTTCTCGGCGTGACATGCACGATTAATGAGTGACACGTGGCAAAAAATATTTAACCCTGCAAATTTTCTTGTAGCACCCGCTAAACATTAAAATTCCTGGACTGTACTTATTTGATAATATTTTAGTTCCCCAACTCTTTTCATCAGGCTATAACTATACGAGTATCTACTGTTCCAAGACTTCAGAGACAGTATATATACAAAAATAACAAATGAATCTTATCCGTAAAGATGGCCTTGACGGCGGTAAAGAAACGTTTGGTCCAATAATTGACAAGAATACAAAACAAACTACTTATATATTTATTATTATTACAATGTTATTAAATTATGAGTTTCCTAATTATATTACGTTTATGTGGACGACGCCATAGTGTTTAGAATCCACCCCATATATGATGTTATTCGCGTGTAAATGCCAGGTATGCCCTCGCTGCCGCATCTTTTGGGTCCAAAGCTGGTGACTCCGAAGATGAACCAGTTGCTATGGTAGTTCTCCCGGGCGACTTTGACCAGGGAGCTGCCGGAGTCGCCTGCGCAGCTGTCCTCGCCCTTGCGGCCGCCAGCGCAAATGGTGGTCCCGGCTAATTCATTGCTGATGCGCTTGATCGCCACTCTGCACGTTGACATTGGAACTGCACTCAATGTAACTTTTCGTTTGACCACGGATCTGATTTCTGGAAATAAAAATATAACTGCTATTAACATAGTTCACCATGTATTTATTTGTACCTAGTTAGAAAAAAATATTACATCGAAAGAGTAGGTATTAAAACTACTACTAGTTAGCTGGATTTGGAGTATACAAGGAATGCAAAAAATATCATAAATAATCTTCATTTTACCTAATGATAATGATATTTACTTAATGATAATGATACTGATTATTATAGGGACCGATTTTAAGCTAACTTAGAAACCATTTGACGTGTACCACAAGGTAGGTATTACTCGTGTTTTATTACCGCTTAGATCTTACGAATTATGATTTACGATACTACCGCTATGTCGTTAATCGTTAATCAGCCAAAGTATTTCTTAAAAAAATATCACCGACTTCCGGTCGCTTTAAAATGTTCCTAGCGGTTTTTCAAAGTACCTTTGCCTTGATGCCTTTGATCGTGAACCCAAAATTGCAAACGAAATAAAGTGGATTTTCATTAGTTTTTATGAATTACTTCATTTTAATCATAATTCAATTCTATTGGCATAAATATGGTTTAATCTGAATCCAAAGGATTTGCTATTTAGGTAGGTACTGCTTTGTTTATAAAAATGTTAAAGTTATTTCTATATAGAACTTACCATATTCCGTTCTCCCCCAGCCTCCGGTAAAGTAATCCTCGTCGAGGGTGTAATCAAGCCGAGCGATGTAATCAGTATCCGGTAAACAAACTGGTCGGACGAATTCTGAAAATTAAACAATTAGTTTTAAATGGCCAATCTGTCAAAGTAAAATCCCCACTTGCGACTAGTGTATGGCGCCCACAATATACAGGGTGTCCCATAAATAGCACGTCACAGTGACACCGGAGACTCCCCAGCCTCAGACTAACCGAAACAACCTAACATGACCTCAGTAAAAGTTGCACCGTTTTCGAGTTATACCAATTTAAAGATTTTTCCAATTTCTCACCTCTTTTAACATTGCAAGTGCCCGCATTTACTGGGATAGCTTTACAATTTAGTTTTTTTTATTTGTACGCTTTCATGAATAGTTGCTTAAGATGATAGAAGCATTATTATGTCAATAACTAATGTAAAAGTTGGAAAAATACCGTAATGAACTTGACTTAAATTATCATCAACATATTAATTTCAACTTTGAACACCTGCCATGACTTTTTTTTACTAAAAACGAAATGAGCAAATAACTTTAAAAACATGCGTATGTTATGCCAATTCTAAAATGGTATGACACATGATATCATAATGTAAAAAAGTAGGAATTCGAATCACATTTGATTGACCAAGGTTCAAAGATAAACGTTTAACTTTCATTCGTTTTTACAATAAATGTTCGAATTGTTTCCGTGCGACTCTAAGGCACAAATGGCACCTTCGGATAAAATTTCGGTTTAATTTTCGTAAACTGGTTTCGGATATGTCTCGGGCTGCATCGAAGACACGTCGCCGTAGTTCCTCTTCGTTACTTATTGGTTTTGAATAAATTTTATCTTTCAAACATCCCCAATAAAAAAAATCCTGTGGGTTTAGATCCGGGGAACGCGGTGGCCATAAAATTGATCCCATTCGCCCAATCCATCTGTCAGGATACTTGTTGTTTAGGAGCTCACGGACTGAGCGAGCGTAGTGTGCCGGGCAGCCATCTTGCTGGAACCACATCCTTTGCCTCAATGCCAACGGCGTGTCCTCTAATAAACTAGGCAGATCGTTTTCCAAAAAACTGCAGATATTCTGGCCATTCAGAATCGGCGGCAACTCGACCGGTCCTATTATTTGGCCGTTAAAAATTCCGGTACACAAATTAATTTTAAATTGGTATAGTGACCGGTCTTCTCTCGATTCATGTGGGTTAGTTATTTGCCAACTGTGGATGTTATGCAAGTTAACGTACCCATCCCTTTTGCAGGCCGATTCGTCGCTCCATAATACTTCATTAAAGAAGTTTGGGTTTTCCCTCCATCTCTGTATCATTTATCGACAGAATTGAATACGCTGCGTGTAATCTGTCGGAAGAAGCGTTTGAACACGATGAATGTGGTGAGGGTGGTATTTGTGCCGCTTCAAAATTCGTTGTGCCGACGATTTAGTAACGCCAGTACGGCGTTCGATTATTCGCACTGAAGTTCCTGGCTCTGCTTGTACTTGACTTAAAACAACGTCATCATCAATGGTTTGGGGTCTTCCTTTTGAGCCACGTCTTGGTGGTCTGTCGTCACGATAACCATTCACGACTCTTAAAATCACCTCATAAGTCGTCGGCCTACGATTTGGATATCGTTCCGAGTACAGTCTTGCAGCTAACCTTGCGTTGTAAGAAACATTAGGTACCTCGAGTGGAAACTCTCCTAGTTTCACCATAAATTAAATGCATATCAGCGTACTCACTATTGGAGTACTGAGAAGTATTACGATTTGCCATCGTAATAAAGTTTTACAAAGTGAAATAAAGTTTCCGTTAAGAGTGCCGAGTAGTCGTTTCAGTTCCACAAAATTAATGAGAGTCCAGAGGAATGCCAAGTCGATTTAGTTCAGGAACACCACAGGAAAACTGCAGGGACGCAGTGAACATGGTGATAAGTAATGACATAAGTCAAATCAATAAATATAAAAAGTAACTAAAAAGTCTGCTATTAAAACGAGGTTTAATATTAAAGGGTATAGCACGAAACGCAAGGTAACGAACTACTTTGGGTCACAGGGCACCCACTGCAATAAATTAATTACTACCATACAATTCTTTACATAATAAAATTGCAAAGCGGCTAATAGCCTTTCATTTGTTAGTTTGGTTTCGGGATCCTTATTAGGAAAAGTGAGTCGAGTTCCTACTTTTTTGCATTATGATATCATGTGTCATACCATTTTAGAATTGGCATAACGTACGCATGTTTTTAAAGTTATTTACTCATTTCGTTTCTAGTAAAAAAAAGTCATGGCAGGTGTTCAAAGTTGAAATTAATATGTTGATGATAATTTAAGTCAAGTTCATTACAGTATTTTTCCAACTTTTACATTAGTTATTGACATAATAATGCTTTTATCATCTTAAGCAACTATTCATGAAAACGTACAAATAAAAAAAACTAAATTGTAAAGCTATTCCAGTAAATGCGGGCACTTGCAATGTTAAAAGAGGTGAGAAATTGGAAAAATCTTTAAATTGGTATAACTCGAAAACGGTGCAACTTTTACTGAGGTCATGTTAGGTTGGTTCGGTTCGTCTGAGGCTGGGGAATCTCCGGTGTCACTGTGACGTGCTATTTATGGGACACCCTGTATAAAAAAAATAAAAAGAAAATCAGGGGACTATGTCACACGAATTGACCTAGTCCCAAACTAAGCTCAAGGCTTGTACTATGGGTACTAGACAACGATATAAATACTTATATAGAGAAATATATACTTCAATACATAGAAAACATCCATGACTCGTAACAAATATTTGCGCTCATCACACAAATATCTGCCCTTACCGGGATTTGAACAAAAAAAAAAAAAAAAAAAAAAAAAAAAAAAAAAAAAAAAAAAATATATATATATATATAATAATAAAAAAAACAAAAATTTTCTACCTCTAGCTTCGTAGGCAGGGTAACTCTACCAACTATCGCGTCGTCGATATAAATTATAATTTTAGAATTTTTACTATAAGCTTAGTTTTTTTTTAAATTAACGACGGCGTTCTTTCTATATTACTTATACGCAACTGATTGTAACACCACTTATTGGTTTCCTCTAGTACAAACCTAAAACTAAGCTATGTTAATAGCCTAGAAGATTTCATTTTATCATTTTACCGGCGTGACTAATAGTAATATGTATATTCATGCCAAATTACAGATTTCTAGAACTAAGAGTATCTGAGCTAAGTTGCGGACAGACGGACGGACGGACATGGCGAAACTAGAAGGGTTCCTAGTTTGACTCCGGAACCATAAAAAAAGACATTTGTGGAAACCGATTTCCTGATGATGAAACTCTGAAGGCAGCAATTTATGAGCATTTTGACAGCATAGACGAAACATATTTTTTATGAGGGTATCAATAAATTACCTAATTGAGCGATCTTCCAGAGGTATTTAAAAAAATGATAATAACGTCAAAAACTAAAAAATGTATCACGAAAACATTTGTTTTTTACCCATACCGAGAATATATTGGAACACCCCTCGTAGGGTCTATTCCACCAGTACCAACTAGGTAATAGCGTCGTGTCGCCGTGTATAACGTATAATGTAATGTATGGGTACTCTATATTCTACAAGAATAAATAATAAAGTCAAATTACGGACAATATAAAAGGACAAGTACAAAAGCGAACTCTCTCAACTTGGTTACCTACCTGTAAAATTTACGGGGCTTTCCAGCCGCAATAGAGCTATGTCTCCTTGTAAAGATGCCTTGCTGTAAGTCGGGTGTATGTAGGATCTATCTATCTTGACATCTATGGGTTTGTCATTGCAGTCTCCGTTGATACAGTCAATTTCTGTCTCAGTGTCCCATTCACCCAGACGAACTTCTATTCTGAAAAAAGTGATTTGTATGAAGAATCTGTATTTGATAACTCCACCGATGCGATGGTGGATCCCGTCCTACGGAACGCGTTGCGGAAGGCTACGGCTACTTACAATGTCAGCCAGCGCTATCTTCATTTGTCTTGTTTGACATGTATTTAAAAATTAGGAAGCGTAACTGTTTCCACAAGGGTCATTTCATTACAGAATGATTGAGTGCATTTTTACAATTTGGTAAATTAAACCATAGGTAGACACAATTTACAGGTTTATTCATAACATATCATCAAAAGGGTCAAGATAAATTACAATGTTTATTCTGCATTAGAACCAGTCTTATGCAGAATATATACTTAATTGCACGAAGTACGAGTAAAAAGTGCAAGTTAAAGTTAAAGTAAAAGTTGCGTGGAGAGATTTTCGTACGTTTTGAGAATTTTCCTGTGTTACTTTAAATAGGTACGACGTACGTAGGTTTCTTCGGATTGTTGTAATTATACGTAAAGTTTTTTTTTTAATTACTTTAGGCCCAGTAGCCCAAAGTTAATTTATTTACGTTACTTATCCGTCTTTAGGTCACCGATTTACTTTATGTGTACCAAATTTCAACTCAATCGGTCCAGTAGTTTTGGAGTAAATTAGCTGTGACAGACGCAAGGACAGACAGACACGCGAGTGATCCTGTAAGGGTTCGGATAATTCCATTTGAGGATAAATCGTCAGTAACATATTAAATAATAATATAGTACTCTATTGCTCCGTGCTATCTGTCTTTGTCTATCACCCAGAAAGTACCGGAAGCGATAGTGCTATATTGATAAATGGTACGGCGTACACGCTATCGGTCAGTTCCAATGATCACCAAGGAAGGACCTTAATTATTACCTACTCACATTTTAAGGTTTGCGACGCAATGCGCTGCAGTCAAAATGAAGCGATCAGATATGAGGGAACCGTGGCAAGAGTACATCTCCTTCGACACTGGAAATAAAACAATAAACATAACAATAAAGTGATTTGTATGAAGAATCTGTATTTGATTACTCCACCGATGAGATGGTGGATTCCGTGATTTAATGTATGTATGTAAGTAAACATAATATTGACCACAAATATCACATTCAAATTGAGTTACAGAAATATTAATGTAAAATACATATTGTTACATACATAGGTACATAAACTCACGCCTTCGTTCCCAGAGTGGGGTAGGCAGAGCTACAGAATTACCAAAGATCGGAATACTTAGGTATAGCTAATTTGCTTAAACTGGATGCACCTTCATTCAATAATGTTTTCCCATTTCGCTCACGCATGAATGAATATGCGTCAAGTTTAGGCTCAACCTATTCCGATCTCTGAGAATTACCTACAAGTCTGACAACTTGTTGATAATTCTGTAACCGCATTTTGCACAATTAGGCTAAGATGTTTACCAATGTAAGTATATTTTTATTTAATTTTAGAAAAAAGTACTATCATGCGGATGTTATAATATATTTGCTCGCATAATTGAGATCGTATGGAAAATATTGACAGGCAGAAGAAAAAGTAAATTAACTTTATGGATATCCAGCAACTTTTTCACTTTCAGTGTTAATCAAGTGTTGTGCGAACTTTTCGAAGAATTCATGTCAGTTTCGCATTACTACCTATGTACTTACTACATCAGAAATATTACGGATGTCGATTGAAATTTAATTAATATACATTTTTGCTTTTGGGATAAAAGTCATTAAATGTCAGAACTCACGTATTAAATATTTAATCCGCGCAAGCCAAGGGAGCTCATCTAGCGCCGCCAGCTGGCCGCCATAAATTCTGTCAGATGTGTCCAGCCGCCCGCACTCACTGCGATTGGGCAAAATATGGACAGGATACTGCACACTTGGGTTGAAATTACCACCAGAGTTTACTGAATTTGCTGGCAAAGCTGACGTAAGTTCACCCTGCTCATAGCCTTTATCTGTGTCTGAAACCTGGATGTCAACATTGTCAACGTCAGCAACTCCTAAGGGATTATCGAAGGTGCTAATCGTTTCGGTTGTTGGAGCGGCGACAGGCGCGGGGGGGCGGTGCGGGGAAGGAGGCGATGGAGATTCTTTCTTATGCTGCTGTTCTGTATTTTGTGAAGGAATACGGGCTGTTGTTGTTGAATAGATGAATCTCGTGGAAGGAGGTTCGGTTGGAGTCGGTGGCGGTACCGGGTCCGGGGGCAGTTTCACTGTGGCCTTCGGTAGTTGCGTCGTCGGGTCAGGTCGAGATGTAGCGGACTCGTTCGAGGCGTTTTGGTAGGCAAGGGCTCCGTCGGTTTTCTTTGTCACACAGCACACCTGTTTAAATTTAAATTTAAATTAGCCGCTGTCTCGCACAGTCAACATCGCATAAATCAGTGACTTGTACACTATCCTATTAAACGAGCACTATTTGTAGGTACGAGTACGTATGTATATGAATATATTTGTTATCACGTTCTCGAAATCAGCTGTAACGATATCGAAGAAACTTGCAATATGGGGATATGTAAGGAGTTGTAGCTGCATCGTACCTCCGTGTACCTACGTCATACGTTCGCCGCGTAGTAGATCGTGGACGCAACTGAAGCTTCGCAACGTGCGCGCCGGTTTTATTATTTATACTCGTGAGACAGCATGAGTCTCGCGCGCTATCTCTCTCGCACACTCGCGCTACACCATTGGTTAAAATAACTGTAATCCTATTGGCTATGGGCGATCAAAAGCCTACCCAACTACTCCGCCGAATGCGTAACCTGGCACGCGATAAAGTTCCCGATTCCACACTACGACTAATGTGGATGAACCATCTACCGCCGCACGTCCGCTCCGTACTCGTCGTCAGCGACACCATCAGCAAGACCGCCGCGCTCGACGAACTCGCACTTCTAGCCGATAAAATGCTAGAACAAAACCAAGAGATCTCCGCTGTCACCTCAACGCCGCCGCCACCACCGACATTTACGCCTGCACATGCACATCAATGCGCCGACTCTCAGTTCCTAGTTGAAGAAATAAGAAAATTAACGCTAGAAATCGCTGAACTCAAAGCATCACATCACAGCCGCAACTACAGGAATCGCCCGGCGCAGTACAGCCGCTTCCCCCGCCAACGCTCGCGCGGCAGACACAGCGCCCCGTCTCGCTCTAACTCACGCGGGCGGAGCGACTCTCCATCGCCGCACTGTTACTATCATCGACGTTTCGGAATCAATGCAAGAAAATGCACGATGCCATGCTCATTCAGCATGGAAGATAATAAGAATAAGGAAAACTAGAAAATACGCTGGAAGCGGCGGAATCTAGCGTATCAAGCAAATCCTACCGCCTATTTATACAGGACAAGAAAACAAGGCTCACATTTCTGGTTGACACGGGCGCAAATATTAGCGTCATACCGAAGCTGAAAGGAATGATCGCAAAACCATTACCATTCAATCTCTACGCAGCAAATAATAGTACTATAGCCACGTATGGAGAGAAAACACTAGAACTCGACTTTAACCTACGAAGACCGTACAAATGGAAGTTCATCGTCGCAGCAGTTAATAAACCAATCCTGGGAGCAGACTTCTTAAAACATCACGACCTAGTAGTCGATCTAAAGAACCGAAGATTAATAGACAACGTTACAAGCCTAGCAGTCAGAGCGCCAGCCTGTAATACGGACATACCTACAGTCAGAAGCATCGACCAAAACCAATCGTATCACGACATCTTAGCTAAGTACCCCGGCACCACGCGACTATCTGCAATGGAGCTCAACAGCAAAAACAACGTCGAACATGTCATAGAAACAACCGGCCCGCCAATCTACGCTCGAGCAAGACCTTTGCCGCCGCACAGATACAACGAGGCGAAGCGCGAATTCGAGAACATGATGCAACAGGGCCTATGCCGACCCAGCAAAAGCCCATGGGCCAGCCCACTGCATGTCGTCCCTAAAAAAAATGGCGACATTCGCGTTTGTGGGGACTACCGCAGACTCAACTCGATCACCATTCCCGATCGCTACCCAATACCCCGTTTAAAAGATTTCACGCATTTGCTGTCAAATAAAAAGATATTTTCAACACTCGACCTCAACCGAGCCTACCAACAGATACAAGTCGCAGAAAAAGATATCGAGAAAACCGCCATAATAACTCCATTTGGCCTGTACGAGTTCCCGCGCATGTGCCCGGGATTACGAAACGCAGGGCAGACCTTTCAACGATTTATCCATGAGGTACTCAGAGGCATAGACTTTGCATTTCCGTTTATCGATGACGTCATCCTAGCCTCAGAAGACGAAGAGCAACATCGTCAGCACATACATCAAGTATTACAGCGATTCGAAGAACATGGCGTAACAATAAATCCATCGAAATGCGTTTTCGGGCAGACTGAAGTTAAATTCCTCGGACACAACGTCTCCAAACACGGAATAAAACCGCCTGAAGAGAAAATTAAAGTCATCAACGAATACCCGAAACCATTAACAATTGAACAACTTCGACGTTTTCTCGGTATGATAAACTATTACCGAGAAAACATACCGAATGCCGCATCTATTCAAGCACCGCTAACCGCCTATCTGCACAACAGCAAAAAAAAGGACAAGACTGAAATAATTTGGACCGAAGAAGCCACGCAGGCCTTTATCAAATGCAAGAAGAGTATGCAAGACGCAACAGTCCTCGCTCACCCGCATCATTCCGTCCCGCTCGCACTAATGTGTGACGCGTCGGACCTCTCCGCCGGGGCAGTACTGCAAGAACGCGTCAACAACGCCTGGTTACCGTTAGGATATTTTTCAAAGAAATTCTCCGATACACAAAAAAAATACAGCACGTATGATCGCGAATTATTAGCGATTTATATGGCCATAAAGCACTTCCGCAAGACGTTCGAAGGCAGAAACCTAATCATCTATACCGATCATAAGCCACTCACTTATGCATTTACCAAAGTGAACGCAAACAGCGAAGTACCAAGAAGAACGCGACAAATATTATTCATCGGCGAATTCACTACGGACATCAGGCATATCAGTGGTGTGGATAACGTCGTAGCAGACGCGTTATCACGAATCGACGCCATTACCTGCCCCACCACTCTCGACTACGAACAGCTGGCTGACGCGCAAGAAAAGGACAGCGCTATACCATCTTTAATGAAGCACCCCAACCTGCAGATAAAAAAAGCAGCGTTGCCCACGTCAACCAAACAGTTATATTGTGAATGCTCTACAGCACGAGTTCGCCCGTACATACCTGAAACACTCCGTTTCAATGCATTCAACGCAGTACATGGAGTTAGCCACCCCGGGGTTAGAACAACCCGCAAGCTAGTACAAGAGCGTTTCTTCTGGCCTTCAATGAATACTGACGTCGGAGACTGGACCAAAGCCTGCACGTCATGTCAAAAAGCGAAAGTTCATCGGCATACTAACAGCGCCGTTTCAACTTTCCCGCCTACAGCTGATCGTTTCACACATGTACATATCGACATCGTCGGTCCCCTCCCCACCTCTCCGCAAGATCACCGATACCTCATTAC
Organism: Acleris laterana; assembly: GCA_963966035.1. Classification (NCBI taxonomy): domain Eukaryota; kingdom Metazoa; phylum Arthropoda; class Insecta; order Lepidoptera; family Tortricidae; genus Acleris; species Acleris laterana. The sequence goes on along the minus strand of OZ014456.1, from coordinate 8,624,751 downwards.
AATGATCGACCGCACAACAAGATGGCCTGAAGCAATCCCATCACAAGATATATCTGCAGCATCAGTCGCGAAGATATTCTATGAAAACTGGATTCCACGTTTCGGTTGTCCTGTGAAAATAACGACCGACCAAGGGAGACAATTCGAGAGTAAACTATTCGTTGCTATTACACAAATGCTAGGCGCTGAAAAAATTCGAACAACGCCGTACCATCCACAGAGCAACGGACTCATCGAGCGCTGGCATCGATCGATGAAGGCTGCACTGAAGGCTAAATTAACACCTAACAAGCACTGGATCGACGAGCTACCTATCATCATGCTAGGATTACGCGCTGCATTGCGATCAGATACGAATGTTAGCCCCGCCGAACTAACATACGGCCAAACCCTACGACTGCCAAGCGACTTTATCACCGAAACAACTGTCAGCTCAACTATGGACCACGACTACGTGACAAATCTGCGTCACACCATCAGCAACCTCAAGCCTGTGCCTGTTAATCACCACGGCAACAGTCGCGCTATTTTCGTGCACCCAGACCTACAACAATGTCAACAAGTATTTATACGTGTAGACGCGGTTAAGAAACCACTGCAACCACCATACGACGGACCGTATCCTGTAATAACAAGAAGCGATAAAGTATTTACAATCCAACTACCAGGACGCGAAGCCGCCATCTCCATAGATCGTCTGAAACCAGATTATATACTAAATGAAGATACTACAGTGACATCTAGATCCACGCAGTCCAGGTCCGGCCGAACCATCAAGCTCCCGGTACGTTTCACTTGAAGGGGAGTCATGTAGCTGCATCGTACCTCCGTGTACCTACGTCATACGTTCGCCGCGTAGTAGATCGTGGACGCAACTGAAGCAGTGTTGCCATATGGAGGAGGCGTGAAATCTGTATTTTCATTCAAAAAATCCGTACAAAATCCGTAGGACTATTGTAGTTAAAATTCCGTATGAATTCCGTATAAAATGAAACGAATAATGTTTAATTATTTATACATATCTTTATTCATCAATTTCAACATGTTTGAATGAACATTAAAATCAAAGCATGGCGATTCCCCTAAAAGTTGTTTTGTATGTAGCAAGCCTGTAATCGTCTCGGTACACAATTTATTTCTTTGCTTCGTCTTCATTAGATTTATGGCGGAAAAAATTCTCTCAACCGCCGCACTCGAGTGGGGCAGACTCAACAATGCTGATATAAATTTCGTTAAATTGGGGTAAAGAAGGCTTCCATCGGCAGGATTACTGGCAGTCATAATGGTTTTCCAGAATTCTTCTACATTTTCTCCAGAATCCGTGGATAGCATCTCTTTGTTGTTGCGTAAATGTCGCCATTCCGTATCTAGATGTTGAATATTCTCTGCGTCAATTATGTTAGGAAAAAGAAGAGCTACATCAACCAAAGATTGTATTTTACGAGCTCGCACAATATCTGGGCTTAGAAATTCCATTTTCCTTGCAATATTATCTTCAAATTTGTATCGGGTTTTGATCTGCTTTGCTCCTTCTATATAAAAGTCCAGACAACGCAATTTGAATGCTGTAACGTCATTTGGATTAAGCTCCGCGCTGTTTGTTGCCAGAGTCATGGCCACTTTTGCTCCAAGATAAATGTCTTCTATCGGTTTGAAGTTACGAGGATTTGCATAATCAATGTTCTGTATTTCAGTTCTGGACAAATAAGAGTCTTTTAAGTAACAATCCAAAAGATTCTTGTACGCTAAACACACATTTTCATGTAGTTTATGGATTTGCGGGCGTTCTGACTGCATCAATTGGTTTAAATCATTGAATATTTTCAAAGAAAACTCTAAAAATTCCAGATACAGTTTATTGTAAGGATTTTTCAACATATGCAAGATGTTATCTGATGCTCTTAAACGATCTGTAAATGCAGCATCAGTAAAGTATAGTATGAGTGCCTGGTACTGTTCTAAAAGACGAGAAACCGCAGCACGCACTGACAACCATCGCGTCTGACTCGGGTGTAAAAGTTTATGTGGTTTTAATCTCATAAATTCTTGAAATTCTTTCAGCTGTGCGTTTCGCTTCGGACTGTTGAAATAGTTGTATATGTCTCTTATTAAGTCTTCAGGCTCTCGGGCTAATTTGAAGCATGCATACGAAGCACATAAGTGAAAGGAATGACAGATACATTTAACCAGGTACAAATGAGGAATGTCTGCAAGAAACCTGGATGCCAAAGAGTTATGTTGGCCCATCATAGTATTAGCGCCATCTGAAGCAAACCCAATCATATTCTGTGTGTATGGGATCTCATTATCTGCAAAGAATTTTTTTATATGGTCGTAAAGAATTTGAGCCGTTGCATCTTGAAGAGGTATTAGCCCCAGAAATGTGTCGGTAATTTTTTCGTCATAATAATATCTTACAGTCATGCAAAGGTGTTTGATACATCCCTTATCAGTACTTTCGTCAACAATAAGTGAAAATTTTTTATTGCGGCACTGTTCAATAACATTATTTTCACCCGTTTTTCCAATCACCGACTTTATTATGGCCGTAGTTTTAGTTCTACCGCAACTAAGTTCTTTTGCTATAACGGAGTCAGTGCATATATTTTTTATCAGTTGTGGCAAATGTTCCATAACATTCATACTTAAATTATGCTCGGCTACAAAAGCCGCCAGTAAAATCTCACCTTTCTTAACGCCTTCATTGCTATTTGTCAAAAAAGTTGAGATAGGTCTTTGGGACGATGAAGGTACAGAATTTTGATGTTTAGTCGTTTTCATGTGCTTAACAATATCCTTCTTACCTCCGCTTCCAATAGATAAGTCGATCAAACAATATTTACAAAATGCAAACGAAACTCCTTTTTTGCTACGTGCGAGCCAAGCCTTGAAAGAAGTTTCTGTTAACCAATCTTCGTTGAAGCGCTGCATTATGCGTGATTTTTTTGCGTCTCCTGCCATTGTCTTCTTTTCTTTAAAGATACACTTTATTTTTTGCAATAAAACGACGACAAAAAACTTTCTTCCAAAATGTTGAATAGTGAATGAATGAAGTGATTGTGTGAGTGAACAGAGTGAAGTTAAAGAAAATCGGAGAATGAACTAATAACGCTCTCTTTCATTTTGCATACAAAGGAACAAGATAGGCTGCTAGAATTTTTGTCTTTGGTTCACGGTTTCGAACGTGATCTGTGGCAGGGGATTCCCTAATATTCCATTATGTGGCCATGTGGTATTGCCATAAATTAAACGAACATTCCGTCTATTTAAAAATGGTGAATATTTATTTTAATATCAGAGTATGATCTGTAGGTACTGCATCTGATTAATAATAGTTTGTCTGTATGAGAAATATAATGTAAAAATCTGTTATACGCTAGTGTCTATACGTAAATCCGTATAAAAGTCCGTAATAATGGTTCATCCGTATTGGACTTCAAAAATCCGTACAGATACGGACAAATCCGTATATATGGCAACACTGAACTGAAGCTTCGCAACGTGCGCGCCGGTTTTATTATTTATACTCGTGAGACAGCATGAGTCTCGCGCGCTATCTCTCTCGCACACTCGCGCTACACCATTGGTTAAAATAACTGTAATCCTATTGGCTAGTCATTTAATGTAAATATTGTTATTGGTTAATAATAATTTTAGGGTCTAAGAAATTTTGTATATATACCGATACATCGTTTTAATAAATCACTCTTATTTCGATAATCGAGTTTCACTCATCTCCTGCTGCAAACCAAGAACTCCCAAAGAGTAAATAATTGTATCATTTTAAATTTAATAATTTATTCCTTTCATCATAGACTTAGAAAAATATACTTAAGAAAGACACATATCGTGGTTTTGCCAGTATAGAACAAAACATCGTAAATTATTTGTAATACTGTGTAGGTACCAAAGCATCAATACCTATAACAATAATTAATACCTACAAGTTTATGTGTTCAGTTCTTGTGGGTAACTGGTTTACCCCTTTTCCTTTAGCCGATCGAGTTCAATATTGCGCTGTTTTGATAGTGTATAAGTAAATAAACACGGGACCATAAGCTGCAGCAAAGATAACCATCAAATGATATTATGTACTGAGTTATCTTAGAGCAGGCGCATCAGTCATTTTTGTCATTTAACTTAGAACACGGGTCATCATAAATCATAACAAAGCCTCATCAGTTATGTATTTTTGTCAAAATAATGTGTTTGTATTTGGCCGATAATGACCCGCTAATGTATGACCGATGGGTTCATTAATAAACGTAATAAACACAGTGATAATGACTAACCTTTGCGTCCAACTTATCGTATCCACAAGTTAATTTTCTTAAAGATCTAAAGTCGTTTATTTTTATCAATTCTATCGCTTGCGGGCAGAGTTGTAACAAAATACATTCTCCCTGTATGTCGTTGGTAATGTTGCATGTCTTAAGTTGCTCGGTCTCTGAAAATATAATACCTAATTTTAACTATTATCAATACAGACGACCTACTTAACATTTTAATTTTTTATGCTATTTAAATTCAATTCTAGTAATGTTTCAATTTATTTCGGTGTAAGCAAATTGTGTAGACAACACGGACTTGAGAGTTCTACGTACTTAAATAATTATGACACGAATCTATGTAAATAACAAAAAATAAGGAAAATCCAAACCAGTCACTTCACTCGAGAGTGTCGAGACTGTACTCGTAATATTGGCGATTGTTTGTTGTTAAATTATTTGTAAAATACTTGTGAATGTAATGGTCGGTTTGGTTGTACTTACGAGCGGTTGCCGAGGCAAGGACGGCGAGGAGGATCCAAGAGCTGGTTTCAAACATGTTAGTGATTGGACTGGTTGGGGACGTGACGCGGCGCGCGCGATGCTCGGCCGCACTGAGTCGTGGTGTGCTTCGGACTAGTTTGGCTTTATTTATCCACGGCTCGCGTTCATTCGCGCAGCTGACTCACTCTGCTCCGCCGGCTGGAGCGTCCGCAGCATCCCTACAGCAGCGCAAACCAGGGTTTTCCCTATACAAAAATAAGTCCTATTCATTTTTACCGTCTCCATCGACGTCAATGGGGGCTCGGCAATTCTGGCTAGCTCTCGATCTTGAACGTACGCTCTTGAGTGTGTGGGTTTATTTTTTAAATCAAATCAACAGGAAAGTGGCTTGTTATGTCTTATATGTCAATGACAATACGGGTCGATAAGTTATTATATGATTAACGCACATAACAAGAAGTATATTATAGGTCGTTGTTACATCATGCATGAGTTAATTTTTTGATTCAGACTTTCCCTACTTCTTAAAATTGTAATAAAATATTCTTATTGGAAGTTACTTAAGTAGGTAATTAATGAGAATATAAATATCTACATATAATCGAAGTTGTTTTTTAATCAAAGTAACGTGTTTAATCCGTGGAACCGCAAACAATTAGCGTGTAGCTAAAATAGTTTTTGCGGTTTTCATCTAATAGATGTTCGGGTACAAATGTGTTTATTTTGATCGCCCAAGTCACCTTTACCCTGTGATGAAGGTCATTTGGGAAGCGAAGCGAAATCCTGACGTAAGAAGTAGGTAACTCTTATTTATGTCTTAAATAAGAGTTAGAGATACTTCTCGTAAGAACTTAGCTTTTACATCATTTGGACTAATATGAATATTTTGAATGAATGAATGATTTTTATTTTCCAAAGTAAGTCGAAGTATAAAAAAATTGCTTATATCAAAAGCAGTTGTTTCGTGTTTTTTTACTATTTTAGGTAGTGCCCACGTGTTTGACAATGTAGGCAAGCTTTGTTTGCTTGTTCCACGATTTTCAAATTTTCAGAAAGTTGAAGGAGTATTTCAGAAGTAACTAACAAAGATGGACATGTCTCTTAAATAAATTATTTGAAATTGAATTTGAAAAGAGTAATTTTATTGGGTTAGTTTAATGTCGGCTTCGTTGTGACCTCCTGCGAGGTCCTAAAATACGAGGTATCGTTGGGTGGTGTTTATTAAAGGTGTGTCAAACCATACTTAAAACTTTGATCTTTACGTTCTGGGCTGTTAACATTGTCCCTAGGTAAGTACAGTGGTAATCACCGAGGGAAAAAAAGGAGCAACATAGGTTATTAATGTCATTATAAAACATAATACTCTTTATTGTACAGGGGGGTTAGTCACGATCTTTAATTTGGTACCCACCTTAAGTCCAAAGTCAATCTGACATTCTACTACAATAAGGTTGAGTTTCCTAAAATATACAAATGACGTGACATCTCTAATGACATTGACGACTTCAAGCATATTTTTCTTGAAATGGGTCCCAAATTAACGATCGCGACCGTACATAGAATACCCAAACGCAAGATTTTGTCAATTTAAATAGTGTCTTAAAAAACCCAGGCAGTGACTTTTACACTAACCTCCTTACTTATAAACGTGGAGTAAGCTTAGAATAGCTTATACGATGCTTTGTCCTTATCTGTAATTGTGACATTTCATCATCTGACAGAAAGTGACAAAGCATGGCATAAACTATTCCAAGCTTATTTATTCCACGTTTGTAAGTTTAGGTACCTTAAATTTTTTTGCATAAATGCTACTAATATAGTAGCATTTATGCTACATTCGGGATTATAATATTAAAAAATCATATTTTTCTATTTCGATGAAATATTTACCTATAGTTTCAATAAACTCGGTATAAATTAATTTTATGAGTTTGCCTATGGAACCCAAAAATAAACATTATGAAGAATCGTGAATTCGTGATAAATAGTGTATGTAAAACCCATTGCGGTTGATGAAGCGGAAAACCCATCATTATGCAAGTCATGCAGCCTTTGGTTTTTATATTTAACAAGTGGCACGAGTGTACTTTCACGCACTTTCCCATGGGTGCCAAAATTACTTGGAAAGATCCAAGTACCTACTCCTCTTACACTCTTAGTAAAAACTGTTTTAGTGTATTTTTATGGATATTTATTAAATTTTCAAACACAGTACCTATAGTGCTAAAAATAGTCCTGATGATTCGGATCGTGCCCGTCTCCTCGCTGTCTCAGCAGGCGAATCAGGTCACTGGCTCAATGCTCTTCCTTCCCGCAATATAGGCACAGTCTTGGACCCAAGCTGCTTGCGCATTGCAATAAGCTTGCGGCTTGGAGCTAGAATATGTGAACCTCATACTTGCTCGTGCGGGAAGGGAGTGAGTGAGCTGGGTCGACATGGCCTTTCATGCTCTAGAAGTGCCGGCCGTTTGTACCGCCACGGCACAATTAATGATCTGATCCGTCGTTCGCTTGCCACTGCCTCTGTACCAGCTGTCCTGGAACCAGCAGGTTTGCATAGAGACGATGGCAAGCGACCAGACGGAGCTACTTTAGTGCCGTGGAAACTGGGTAGGGCACTGGTGTGGGACGCGACATGTGTTGACACATTCGCCCTTTCCCACGTACAGTCAACCCGTAATCGAGCCGGTGCAGCAGCTGATCCGGCCCAAACCATCAAGCGCCGCAAATATTCATCTTTATTAAATAATTACGAATTTATGGCGCTTGCAGTAGAGACTATGGGACCTTGGTCAGCCGATATGAAAAGTTTTATAAAGGCCATATCATCCCGGCTCATAGACGCCTCCGGAGATCCTAGAGCTGGTTCTTACCTCTCCCAAAGGATTGGGCTAGCTATCCAGAGAGGTAATGCAGCCAGTGTTATAGGGACTATGCCGCGCGCGGACCTGCTAGAGGGGGTATTCTTTTTGTAGTGGTGATTTTTATTTTAATCTTTAATTTTTCAGTAGCTTAGTTTTATTTTAATTAAAATAAGTTTAGTTTTTAACTTTGAATTGTAGATACGATTGTATTTTAGCTCAGTATATTTCTCTTAGACGTGAGGCATATCCTTTGCGAAATAAAGATTTTTAAAACCTATAGTGCTACCATTTTTTCTTAATAGCTAGATTAGTATTAGAAAGTGTTTTCAAATAAGTAATGCTTAAGGTTTGTCTTAAAAGCATATTTTTGTTGGTCATTCTTTGCTGAGAAAATAATTAAACAAATTTCTGCTACTGGAAAAAGAGCAGCCACAAGGTCTTTTCTATGTCTCAGCTGGGGTGCTACGTAGCGCGATTACAAACAAAATGACGTCATTCCGACCACTAGTCTAAAGCAGGCGTAGCCGATCTACGAACACCAAAAACGTTCTCAAAAACAACAAGAACCTATGAACAAAATTTCCATTTAAAGTTATTTGGTGCTGTCTGGAGACGCAATTCTAGCAGAAACGAAATTTTTCGAATCGACCATTGACCATTTTAGTTCAAGGCTATTTCATCAAAAACAGCAACTCAACATTAATCGAATTTTCTAATCGCATTTTTTTCCTCATATTCTTTAATCTGGATCCGAAACTACCCAGAAATATCGCGGACCTCCATTGACACCGTCTAATTGATTTTTAGGATGGGAAAAAATGTAAAGGGTAAAAACGCATAAGTGTAAAACTTAGAAAGAAATGAAAATAGCGATCCTGGCTTCTATGAAATAACAATTTTGGGATTTTTTTTCGATCAGCTTCCCAACATCGTTATTTCCTAGAAGCAAAATTCATATTCGCATTTTTTTGCTCCTATTTCTGGGTGGTTTGGCCCTTTGGGCCTGTTGCAAAAGTAATGTACCTAACCTAATCCTACCTTACTATTTCGTCCTAATGTTAAAAGGGAAAATTTGAGATTAGGAGAATTCCAGATCAGAAACAATGCAACTGGAAACAAAATTCTGGAGAAAAGATGTGAAAGAAAAAGGGGATAATAATCTAACAAGCAGAAATATTTATCCATACCGGGAATCAAACCCGCGACCGCTAGCTTCGTAGGCAGGGTCCCTAGTGTTACTTCCAAAGAGCCTTACCAAAGACGATTCGTCTTATCATTTCAGATGTGTCATGGAACGCTAGACCTTAACTATGCCTTAACTCCGGAACAGAATACTTCTTCGTCATCAGTGTCGAATATTTGCTCAACGATCCCCCAAATCTAAAAAGAATAATCATGACTTTGGCTAGGATGGAATCATTCGAATTTAAAGAAGGCAATAAATAAAACGTGGCCTGACGTGAGGGCTGGGGAAATCCTAAATCCGTCCCCGATTGCTATAGTAGCCCTCAACCAAAGTGACGACCGGGGCCATAAAACCCTTGAGCTCGCGTAATCAGTTGTCCATTGTCCCACGCCCTGACTTTTATGGCTTCAGTCGTCTCTTCGTTTGAGGGCTACTATAGCATTTATTATATTTACTTTGGGTCAAATGGTAGTAAATGCCATTAGGTCACATTTCGTATTTTTTTTGTTAGCTTCTGTGTGTTTGTGTCCCACTCCTGGGTAAAGGACCTCCCCTCTGTCTCTCTACCTACTCATCCCTATATATGGAGAGCGTGCCAGTCACACATAAATGCGTCCAGGTCATCGCTACATTTCCTTTTAGGTCTTCCCCTGCTACGATATCCGTCTCGTCGGTCGCTCGATATCGGTATCTATTCAATTTTATATGTTTTTGTGTTATCTATAGCGATTCAATAAATAACGTAATTTGTTTCGTGCGGTTTGGTGTTACGTCATTGTGTCAGGGTGATCACAATTTATTACATACATAAACCTACCTAATATAATTACTATTGTACTTTGAGCGTGTGAATTTGATTCACGTTATAAATAAGAAAGTAAGCAGACAAAGGATTATTTGTAAAGTTCAATTTTATGACAGTACGATTGATATGATAATAATTTATTTCCAAGAATATGGTCATTGCAGTTTGAAATTGACATAACAAATTGTGTTTGATTTGCGCAAAGAATATCATACTTTGAATACTAGAAACTTGCTATGAGTAGATATATCTGCGAGAAGGAGACCGCGTGCTGCTCGGGTTGCAAGTGAGTTTTTGCGAAGATCAACCCTTGATTACAATTTCTGGGATCCGAGAATCCGCTTTCAAGGGTATTTATTGTAACAGTTGGAGCCATTTCTGAGAAATATATGGGAAAGGTATGCCAGTGAGGCTAGACAAAGATGCTTAACGCTAACGTCGCTAATGTAAACGATTGTCGAAATCTATTAAAATGTTCGGAATTGACATTAGTGCTTAAGGGAATCGCAAAAATCGAGGGCAGCAGCTCCCCCTGCCCTCTTGTTGATGCCCTTGTTAGTGCTCAATGCGATTGTCCGGCAGCTAACGTCAATCCTATACATATAAGTAGGTTCATTTTCCATGATGGTAACGTTCTCGGAAAGCATATTGTCTAGGGCCACAGATAAGGCGTGCCAGAAAGTTACGAGAAGTAAAAGAACGGGTTCTTTCTTTAATAATTTCCTAATTATATCAAGTTTAATTTACATAATATTGTCTAAGATCCACTTGAGGTGGAAAGCTGTTGAGGAGTAGACGCCTGGTTTTCTGATGCCGCAGATAGTCGGGCCGAAGGAGACTACGCCCATTAGAACATTCTTGGGACCTTCGACGCCATCAAAAACCTGAAAAAGATATTCAAACATTTCAACCTAACGTTACATAGATGGACCCTCTTGGACGTACTTCAAACCCGTAGATTTTTTTGAGCAATTACCCTCTCACATTATCAGTTGGTGGAATGTTGGAGGTTTCCTCCCGATATTTTTCCTTCACCATACAGAAGTGACTCAGGTTTAGTTAGTACCTACTTAAGTAAGAAACAACTTGAAATTCGCACATGGCGACTACTGGGAATCGAACTCGATACCTACTCTGTGGTCACAAAGTCACCACCTCAGGGCCTAGTCAAGATGCATAAACGTTATTTAAGGATTTTCGTAAATCGACAAAATGTATAAGATTGACGTAATCTGATGACAGATGGCGTGGACCGCATACATTCCTATGAAAAATTCATAGTTACTTCAAAGAATATTCTTAACTGTCTTAAATATTTTCGAGAATTTACTTGGTATTGTTTGAGAACTTATTCTGACTAAAAGGAATATTCTGCAATTGCAATTAAAAAGATAAAAAAGATAAAAGATATTTATTCAGTAAGTAGGCCGCACGGGCACTTTTACATGTCATGAATCTACCAGCGCTTCCCAAGAGGAGACCACTGCCGAGAAGAAACGCCGCAAGAAACTCAGCAGTCAGTCATTTTTTAAACATGTTACAATGGTAGTACTTAATCTAGCATTATATACAGCAATAAATATTAAATTAAATATAATATCAAATAGCAAATAGCATGCGTAGTTCAGCAGGAAAACATGTCAAAAACATTACGAGAGAGACAAGGGGGGGGGGGGGGGAAGAGAGGAGAGGGAAAAAAAAAACGGTGTCCCCTAGACAAACAACTTTGCAATTTTACAAATTATGAATGACTAAGTTTCGGGTTTAGGCCAAGCATTTTTATCTGTTAGATAGTCCTCGACCCTATAGTACGCTTTAGATATTAACGACTTTTTTAAGTAATTTTTAAGTGCTGGAAAGGGTAATGTTAAAGCTTCGTCAGGTAATTTGTTATAGAAATGAATGCATTGACCAACAAATGATTTATATACTTTACGGACGCGGAATTTTCGGATAACAATTTTATTTTTATTTCTTGTATTTAGATTATGTACATCGGAATTTTTGGTGAAAGAATTTAAATTTTTAATAACATAAATAATATTCTCATAAATAAATTGAGACGCTACAGTTAAGATGTGAATTTCTTTAAAAAGTTCTCTTAAGGAGTCACGGGAATTTAAGTTATAAATAGAACGAATAGCCCTTTTTTGTAAGACAAATATACTTTGTATTTCAGCTGCCTTACCCCAAACCAGAATACCGTACGACATCACACTATGGAAATAACTATAATAAACTATGCGAGCTGTCTCAACATTAGTTAGTTGTCTAATTTTCCTAACCGCGTAAGCTGCCGAACTTAGTTTACCTGCCAGTACCGCTATATGGGGACTCCATTGCAAATTTTTATCTATGGTTATGCCTAGAAAAACTGCCTTATCTACCATTTGCAGACACTCTTCATTTAGAAAAATACTAGAATCTACCGGTTTAACATTAGGCAAAGCGAACCTAACACATTTAGTTTTTTTAGCATTTAGTAGTAAATTGTTACTAGTAAACCAATTAAGTACTTTAACTAGTGTGGCGTTTATCCTACTGTAGTCAATGGACTTTCTATCTACTTTGAAAATTAATGAAGTATCATCAGCAAAAAGTACAATCTCACAAAGTTTATCTACTGTTGGTGGTAAGTCATTTATATAAACCAGAAATAAAAAAGGGCCTAAAATTGAGCCTTGCGGCACACCTAATTTCACTGTAGCTCCAACAGATTGCGTTTTGTTTACAACAACTGTTTGAGTTCTATCACTTAGATAAGAAGACATGAGACTTGAAGCTTTATTGGACAATCCATAATGTTTTAATTTTAAAATTAGGGTCGAATGATCCACGCAATCGAAAGCTTTAGAAAGATCACAAAATATTCCTACTGCATCACAAGATTTCTCCCAACTGTTATATATATATTTAATGAGCACAGAAGCCGCATCTATTGTTGATCGACCTCGGGTAAACCCAAACTGGTTACTGTTAAGTATTTTATTTCTATTAAAGTGACCTAACATATCATTCAGCATTAGTTTCTCAAAGACTTTACTTAAAACGGGTAGTATGGAAATGGGACGGAAGTTCGTTAAATCACTCATCTCGCCCGATTTAAAAAGAGGTATGACTTTACTATATTTCATGAGATCTGGAAAGATCCCCTCTGATAAACAATTATTGTAAATTAATGATAAATGGGGTGCAATTACATCTATGATATGAAATAGTACTCTAACTGATGTGCCCCACAAATCCTCAGTCTTTTTTAAACTAAGCGATTTAAATACCTTGACTATTGATTCTGAATTTACAGGGCTGAATTCAAAGTTTATATTACATTTACTGACATTAGTGCAAAGTAATGATTGAGCTTCAACCGCGGATGATTTAAGACATTTCGTTGTATTAGAGGCTATGTTTGAAAAATAATCTTCGAATGCTAAGGCAACGTCTTTATTTGACGTGATTTGTTTGTCACCTGCGTTTATGGTGACTTGATTGTCACGTGTTTTTGATTTTCCTGTTTCTCTATTTATAATATTCCATACAGTTTTTACTTTATTGTCAGCTGATTTGAGTTTAAGACTAAGAAAATTTGCCTTAGCAGTTAAACAAACTTGCTTAAAGGTCCTCGAATAATTCTTAACATAAATTAGGAAGTCGGCGTTCTTATTGTCCTCCCTCTCTTTATATAGGTCATAAAGCCTATTTCTACTCTTATGAATGCCTACAGTAGCCCATTCACTAAACTTGGTTTTCGACCTAGAAATAGTTTTCATTTTAAAATTATTATTAAATTGGTGTAGAATTACGCCAAACAAGTCTTTGTAAATACTATTAGAGTCATTGTTTAAGAAAGGTAACACTGAAAGATTAGCCTGAACTTTATTTTTGAATAATTCCAAACGATTGCTAGTTATAGGTCGGTATGTTATCGTCTGAGGTTTTTGATAAAAATCATTTAAGAAAGATGCCTTCTGACCACTATGGTCAGAATTAAAACAATTAAATATTTCTTTATCCAAACATTCGCAATTACAAAAAATGTTATCTAAGCAGGTTGCACTACTAACACCTATCCGTGTGGGTTCAAAGAACAGATTAGCTAAATTAAAAGATTTAAATAAACTTAGTAACCGAGTGGTATTATTTGACGTTTCAAGTAAGTTAACATTAAAATCTCCACAAACTATAACATGCTTCTGGCTATTACTTGCTAATTTTAACACATGTTCCATGGTAGATTCAAATGTGCAAAAATCAGATAGTGGTGGTCTGTAAACACATATTATTATATAACTTTCTAGTTCTGCGCAAGAAATTTCTACAATCCTTTCTATCGATAGCTTTATAATATCCTTTCTTTCTTTGGATTTAAGGGTACTTTTAACAATTATAAGAGAGCCACCATGAATGGCACTTTTTCTGGCAAAATAACTAACTAATTTAAAATTTATGAAATCTAATATCAATTGGTCTGGTCTAAGCCAATGTTCAGTAATGCACATAATTTGTACATTTTCATTATCTAAGAACAACCCTATTTCTAGTTCTTTGCTGGAAAAACCTTGAATATTTTGATGGATTAAATTTATACTCAAGGGTGTTTCCGCTGTCCTATAATTTAGTTTAAATCATGATGTAAGGCATTATTGCTAATATTGGCTTGCTGGGACTTGATGCTACTGTATATATTTGGTTCTATATTAAAAGCTAATAGGTCAACCAAAGTCAAAATATATTTCCTTGGCAAATGAATTTTTCCTGTGGTTAGGGTAAGGCGCTTTATAAATTTGTTAAAATCAAAGAAATGATATTTTTTATTGCAGCATATAGCATTATACATCATAGAATTAAAGTGAGCTATTTTATTATTATGACTATATGGCATACTGTGTGAGTATGGTAGCGCACACAATATTATTTTACCTATTCCCCTACCTTCAATTATATTAAGTGTTGACATTAATTTATCAACACTGGACTTATCCACACTAAGACTATTACCTACCAAAATGACCAAAGTGGTGGTCTTGTCAAAACTTCCTTTTAAAAGTAAATCACTTAATTGCATTAAAGTTGCATTATGGTAACAGTAATTTGTAACCTTTTGTTTTAATTTATTATTTAACAGTAAACCTAGTCCAGATCCAAGTTGGTCGGAATAAACAATAGTTTTAGTCCTACTTAAAATTTGTCTAGGGGACTCCTTAAAAGTATCAAGAGCCATATCTGGCTGAATCACAATAGTTGGTGAAGCTTGTAATCTATCACAATTACCATAACCACTGTTAATTAGAGAGTTAAAACGCTCTTCATTTAATCTACTTTCTTCTACCAATTGAGTGAAAGCCTGAATATGCTCCTTGACTTCTTTCTGAGTGGTTACATACTTTAAAGAAGTAACTTCAAGCTGGTCCTTTAACTTAGTAATCTCAGCATCGAGTTTCTGAGTATTTAAATCATACGCTATCCTACTTGAATCTAATTTATCATTGCACTGACGCACCCTATCTTTCATTACTGATAATTCTAATTTCATGTTAGTATAGTTTTTAATACATTTTTGACTTTTGATTAATTTTTGTGTTCGCCTAATATAATTATTAATTTTAACATATTTCTTCAATTTATTATTGCTGTTAAAGAATATTAATTTCTTACTGTCCTTATCGTTATTCCCTACCAGCTCTTGGTACAGGTTCTGTGTTGTTAAACTATCATAGCACTGACGTTCTTTTCTTAAATAATTTAATTCTTCATTTGCTGCGCCCAGTTCTTCCTCCAGGTTTGTGATGCGCTTTAATGCCACTTCGTGGGTAGAAGCGCACTGGTTAAAAGTATCAATCACAGACTGCAACTGCTCTAACTTATCTTGAGCATCTGATAACTTATAGTCATACTCCACTAGATCGCTTCTCAACACCGTGTTCTTGTCCATCAGTTTCTTCAGTTCCTCCTCGCTGTCATCCCGTTCCCTATTTAACTGGTCATTCAAGGTCCTAGCTTCCTGCAGCTGTTTCAAGGCGGCCTTGAGCTGGATTTCTTGCTGGCGTGCAGTGGCCTTGCGAGATTTCATGTTTGAGGCGCTCATTGTCTCACAGTAATTCCACAAATGCACTGAAAGATATAAAACAGCTGAGTACAACTTAGTAACTTGAGTAAAGGAAGGTTGTTGATAATTATAACAGGGATGTGAGTGAATAGGTGTTAGTGAACAGTGTATCGTGTACGGCAATGTCTGTGGCGAATGTGATGTCTCAGCTCAGCTTCCACTATTCGTCAAGCAAAGAGAGTCTTCACCGTGCCAGTGTTTTGTGTTTGACGTCGCTCACGGCTTCAACAGTGAGCAATGAGAAGTATGAACATGAACACAGTGTTAAAATAAAAACGAAACCAGTGTAAGTAAGAATTAAAAGAAATACTCCCCAGGTTTTCTTGATGAATTTGAAAACGTCCGTTGACGGTTGACAGGCGCAGTCGCAAGTGGCCTGTTTTACTGTTAAGTAATGTTTATATCCAGACTTTGTTGTTACAATTCCACGAAAACACTACTATCTACAATTTACGATGCTAATTAGGACTATTACTTAATTTTTTATATTAAAATCGTTTAATAAAATACGGAGATAAAAATTTGACGTATATCAGCTGTCATGCTACCACAGATCTATTACCACAGAATTATTGCTAGTACCTACCGACGCTCTAATTGAAGCTGCAAACGCACTGAAAAGAGGCGCGAAGAGGCTGGTTTCCATACTAAAAAGCGTGTCCAAAGAGTGGTTAAGGTGTTGGTGGAGGTACATATAAGGAATTAAGCACGGCACCGCACCTCGCCATCTCTGCTCTCATTGCGTTTGCAGCTAACCTAACCTAAGGTCGCATTTACACACTTGCTAATAGACTAATAGTTATTACTGTAAGTTTTGAGACGCAGCTTCATTTCAAAACTTACAGCAATAATTTGCAAGGGTTAATGCGGCCTAATGCTACCTTCATCGCGGGTCCGCCGGAGTCGCCGCCGCACGCGTCCTTGTTGTGCTGTGCGCCGGCGCAGATCTGCGATCGCGCCAGCTTGAACGTCTTACCGAACATGTTGCACGTCTCCGGCCCCACTACGGGTATCTAAACAATCACATTTAAAATGTTGTGTGGTTAAATAATCAACCGTAGAAATAAATGAGGCTAGAGACAACAGGTTGGCTAGGCAAAAACCTTCCATGACGATGATGATGCTGTCTTCTTGTTATGACGCATCAGGACTCGTAAGGGATTTTCGATGTTCATGACCTTGTGCGGCAGCTTCAAGAGCTTCCCAGCCAAAACCTAACATAATTTAACCCAAACAACATACCTACTATCAGCAACACAACACAGTTGCTGAAGATTTGTAAATCTTGTGACCCTAAAATAAGGGTCACTTGTGGTCAGTTTACAGAGATGCTGTTAGAACCATAAAAGGAATAACCTATTTTTAATGGGAGCTATAAAATTACGGAATGAACTTAATTTTACAAAATGATGGGGATGAAAACTTTCGCTTTGAAAATGCTTTAACTGATTCTTATGCGGAATTAATATGGTGTCTAGATGTACATTGATTTAGTGCATAGTCATGCGAACACGTATTCTGTATATCCCCGCGAGAAGGAAATAGGGCTATACGGAACACGTACATAACTATTACTAGTAATAGCCCGTCTATCCTCATAGACGGAAAATAATAATGTCTACTGCTCTTATTAAATAAACGTGGAGTAAGTAGCTAAGCTATGCTTGGTCCTGATCTGTCATTATGTCATTTGAATGCGACAAATAAGGACTAATGGCTAAAGAGCTTAAACGCCATAATATTATGGTCTTTTCTACGTCACAGTACGTACGAGACGCGGTTACAAAAAAATATGCCATTCCAACTACTAGTCCACAGATGGCGTAGCAAACAGATTATATCACTTTTTCTCATTACATAATAATAGTATACCAACGCATAATTTATTCAACACCTTTTTAAAAACATCCTGTTGTAAATTCTCGGTTGGTTCCTGTTAGCAGAACTACGTCTGATTGTAGGTACGTCATACCTTGACAAACTGCAGGATGTGCGCGCGCTCCTCCGTGGTCATGTTCATCTTGCCCCAGCCGGCCACGGTCAGGTGGTCGCCCAGGGGCAGCTCCGCCCGCTGCTCCTCGCTGCGCGGGAGACATATCGGCGACACGTAATCTTTAACATAAACGATAAATTATTCTCTAGACTGTCCTAGGATACCATAGTATCCATAAAGTAATGCACTTGGTAAACTAACAATTGTTTCGTTGGTAGGTAGTAGATAGTATATAATATAAAGGTTCTTCATCACATCTTCAACATCTTCGCCTAAGTGTGCAAAATGTGGTTACAGAATTATCAAAAAGGTTTTATAGTTGTTGGAAATTCTGTAGCTCTGCCTACCCCACTCTGGGAATAAAGGCGTGAGTTTATGTATGTATGTGTACCTACGAGAGTGGCGGTTGCTTCTCTCCATACTAGGCGCGCAGATTGTCGATATTCTGGATAAACACAAAATATACTTTCATATCAAGAAAAAAAGAGTGCAGGAAGGTAATCACGATAAATTATTCTCTAGACTGTCCTAGGATACCATAGTATCCATAAAGTAATGCACTTGGTAAACTAACAATTGTTTCGTTGGTAGGTAGTAGATAGTATATAATATAAAGGTTCTTCATCACATCTTCAACATCTTCGCCTAAGTGTGCAAAATGTGGTTACAGAATTATCAAAAAGGTTTTATAGTTGTTGGAAATTCTGTAGCTCTGCCTACCCCACTCTGGGAATAAAGGCGTGAGTTTATGTATGTATGTATGTATGTATGTATGTATGTATGTATGTATGTATGTATGTATGTATGTATGTATGTATGTATGTATTTATGTATGTATGTATGTATGTATGTATGTATGTATAAAGGATCTAAATATAAAAAATCTGATTACCTTCCTGCACTCTTTTTTTCTTGATATGAAAGTATATTTTGTGTTTATCCAGAATATCGACAATCTGCGCGCCTAGTATGGAGAGAAGCAACCGCCACTCTCGTAGGTACACATACATACATAAACTCACGCCTTTATTCCCAGAGTGGGGTAGGCAGAGCTACAGAATTACCAACAACCCTAAAAACTTGTTAATAATTCTGTAACCACATTTTGCACTTTTAGGCTAAGCTGTTTATCTCGTAGGTACTTAAATAATATAGTTCTCAGAAAATGACTGATGTTTTATCCACATTTTGTGACGCGATAAACACAGCCATATTATTATATTATATTGAGAGCCAAATTTTAACCAAATTCGTTTATCTTTTCGGTTCCGGGTTCCATTCCGGGTGTGGCAAATATTTGTGTGTTGATCACGAGTGTTTGTTTCTGAGTCTTGTATTTATATCTCTCTCTCTACTTTTCTCTCTTCTCTCTTCTTTTATCTATTATTTATATCGTTGTCAAGTACGCATTAGTACAAGCCTAAAGCTTACTTTGGGACTAGCTGTGTGAGATTGTCCCCTAATATTTATTTATTTATTTATCTACCTATACTCGTACGTGAATAAAGACAAACTTCCCTACATTTTTTACATTTATGTTATGAGAAATTGATTTTTGGTTTTGCACTACTCAAGTAGACAAGTATTATGAATTATCAACAATAAAAAAAAACAGTTTCTGGTTTTGGAAAACGTACAAGACACAGAAGGAACAGATCGCATCTTTAGAATTATAGTGACCTAATTAACAAATTTTGAATTTCGAGTTAGGTCTCTACATATAGTAATAAATTTATGACTCGAAGTCGAAAGAAAGAAATTTTGAATTAGGTCACTATAATTCCAAAGGTGCGAGATCATAAAGGTGGTATAATTACTGTAGGTACCATGTAGTTCAACAGGGCGGTCTAACACAATCATTGCAATGTCATTGTGGAAGGACGGCTTGTTGAACTGTTCATGTTTCTTGATGAGCTTCGGCTTCCTGTCCTGGACCTTCGGCGCGCATACGCTGAGCTGGCAGTCAGGGTCTGTCTCCGTGTTGTGTTCTCCCATACGAATGAATTCCCTGCGAGCAAGATTTCATGTATTTTATAATACGGATTATCCATCAGTTATCATACATGTCTCAAGCAAATTAGTTTGTCAGCATTTAGTGAATGTTTGCGACAAGCTGGTGGTGGTGCGGTGGCTGCACATACTAAGGTCCGTAGTTGCCGTACATTTGTACTGGTGTAGTTAACCAAAAAAGTATGGAAGAAACGTTTTCAAAGTCATGTAATCAAGAGAATATCAAGTGTTCTAAAATAGTATGCCTGAACATTTAAATGCCATAATATTTTTTGCCATATACCAGACGAATACCCGGTTTTGTTTTCTTGTGTCATAAGTATAGTATTATACTTTTAAGTTATTGTTTTGTTTTATAGCTGTTGGTTTTCTATAAATAAATAGTTCAAACTAAAATTTGGTTCTGTAGGGTCGCAGTTCTATGCAAGCCCAACTCGGTGACAAGCACGCCGCCGCTCTTCCAGTCGGGCTCGGTCTCGTTGTCGACTACATTCACGACAGTTTGACTGACAATTGGTAGCCGATGTAGAGGTTGGCGATACAGTGTGCAGCCGTGAAGCCCGTGACGACGTGTTAGTCGGTGATAAGCACGTCGCCCCACATCCAGTCGGTTTAACAGTTTGACTCACAGTTGGTAGCCGACACGTCGAGGTTGGTGACGCAGTGCGCAGCCGTGACCACGTACTGGGGGGTTATTATGACATGGCTTTGCAGTTCATTTTACGGCGAGCGTAAAGGACAGAGCTATAGCAGTTACTTTGTCCTTTTCTCTTAGCGTAAACAGAACTGTATTGCTATGTCATAATAACGCCCCTGGTCGGTAAAAAGCACGCGGGCGCACTTCCAGTCGGGGTCGAGCTTGCTGTTGACTACAATCGCTACAGTTTGACTCACAGTTGGTAGCCGACGTCGAGGTTGGCGACGCAGTGCGCAGCCGGGACCACGTGCTGGTCGGTGACAAGTACGCCGCCGCACATCCAGCCGGGGTCGAGCTCGGTGTTGACTACAATCGCTACAGTTTGACTCACAGTTGGTAGCCGACGTCGAGGTTGGCGACGCAGTGCGCAGCCGTGACCACGTGCTGGTCGGTGACAAGTACGCCGCCGCACTTCCAGTCGGGGTCGAGCTCGCTGTTGACTACAATCGCTACAGTTTGACTTACAGTTGGTAGCCGACGTCAAGATTGGCGACGCAGTGCGCAGCCGTGACCACGTGCTGGTCCGTGACAAGTACGCCGCCGCACATCCAGTCGGGGTCGAGCTCACTGTTGACTACAATCGCTACAGTTTGACTCACAGTTGGTAGCCGACGTCGAGGTTGGCGACGCAGTGCGCAGCCGTGACCACGTGCTGGTCGGTGACAAGTACGCCACCACACATCCAGTCGGGTCGAGCTCGCTGTTGACTACAATCGCTACAGTTTGACTTACAGTTGGTAGCCGACGTCGAGGTTGGCGACGCAGTGCGCAGCCGTGACCACGTGCTGGTCGGTGACAAGTACACCGCCGCACATCCAGTCGGGTCGAGCTCGCTGTTGACTACAATCGCTACAGTTTGACTTACAGTTGGTAGCCGACGTCGAGATTGGCGACGCAGTGCGCAGCCGTGACCACGTGCTGGTCGGTGACAAGTACACCGCCGCACATCCAGTCGGGGTCGGGCTCGTCATCGACTACAATTAAGATAACTTTATTAGGTAATAAGTTCTGAGCTTGACGCGATTAAACATGCTAATCAAACTGTGGTGAAGTGAGGCACCAGTCCAGAAAAAAAACCTGCCACATTAAACATATTTAAGACATTTAATTCTAAATCAAACTAGTTACGACTTAACATGGTAATATACAATCATTAGTAGGACATCGTTTGAATTTGTATTTTTATTGACTAGAATTTATAAAATTGGAACGTATTTTGAAAACATAATATTTACAATATTAATAATCTTGCTTGCATGCTGAATGAATACAAGTGGTTAAATTTTATTTTTTTATAAGTAAGACCGTAAACAAATGAATATGAATTTGAAAAAATATATACCTACTTATTTCCAGCATAGATATTTATTAATAATAACAAACAAACTGTAAAAAACTGTAACTGTATTCTTGGAGGACATGGACATTTAATACCAAACTTTGATCGGACGGGGAGCTGCGATAGAACTTTGGAAGTCAAATAAAATAAAGCATTAACATATAAAAGGCTATCAAATGACGACCACTTAATGTATTTCTAACCAATTAGCATCAGGAAAGGCTACGAGTAAATAGGTCTAATAGAATAATTCAAGTTATTTTTAACGTGATCGTCGCAAGCCTTAAGAGTTCTCTCCTGGGAATCCCTGTGCCACCTTTACACTGCTATATTTATAAATAGTAAAAAGTAAAGTAGCTATTTATGGTAGCCTGTGTGCTCGTTTAGATGCAGCGGTTTTGATACGGTTTGTAATATGCTGCAGCCACACCTGAGGCCTCAAAACGCCCATGACATTAAGTATATAAAACTATGAATATAAATTAAACATCACACGTTGTTGAGCAGGAAAATATGTCAAAACTGCAATGAGAATAATTAAATTGGCAAACAAATGAAAAAATAATGTATTAAGTACTTAACTACCTATTCAAAATGCCTGTGAGAGAAAACAAAACATGATTTACATACTTAATGTTTTATTCCTAGTATGTAACTATTAATAATATGTATTTATTTATATCAGAATTCTTTATCAATCTATCGTTGCACTGCGATGTTTTGCATATTTGATTGTACACCTTAACAAAATACTATGTTTAGAAGGACGCAAATGACATGTCTTACCCGCTCATTCCCAAAATACCAGTATTTCAAAATACCAAACTACTCTTTTTACCAGGTTCTCAAAAAAACAGATTCGTAATGTTGGGTTAAGGTGATAAATAATACCCTAATTTGTATGTTTAGTTTTGGGATTCCGATATATTGAGAATCAGGTATTTTAAAATACTGGTATTTCGGGAATGAGCGGTCTTACCGACCAAGTTTTATCCTAGGTACTTATCCGTCCGTCCGCATCCGTCATTTTACTTTGCCTGATAGGAACTTCGCCCGCACTTAAATATGGACATCACATCGCGATTCAACGACACGAAGTTTTAATCGCAACAACACGCCGCCCTGTTGTACGCCTAATATTTTTATAAAATACGCCCGAAGGTAGCGCGATACAGCGAACTTTTATGCCACACGTATCGCAATTCGCAATTTGTCGAACATTCGCCGCTGCCCGCAGGTGTGGCTGAACCGTTTGAGAATATCGTCCGGGAGGTGTGGACCCCTTTGAATATCGACAAACTTTTAATGGAATATCAGTTCAAAGTCTACGCTTCCTATATTTTAATTTCAACGACTATTCATTACCTCAAACGATTAAATTGAGTATCTACTTTTAAATCGCCGATTTTGATTTTCTGGAAATTTTATTTAGTAGACAGTTTATCTGCTAAAAACTACATTTTGTTTCAGTTTTCGGGTAGCGATTTATTTTTATTGGATCGCAATTCTAACCTAACCTAACCTATGTTACTCGTATTGCTCTCAAATCTTTGTAGTAAAATATTTTTTGTTAATTATGTAATCGACAATCGGGGCGGGTGGCTAGTTGACACTTAACAATATGTTTTATGACCGTTTTCCATTGCGTTGTTTTTCAAAGCGCTATTGTTTTAAACAATGTTGAGTTATAGGCTACGCTTTACCAGCGTAGCAAATAGGTGTGAGATGAACTTATTGTAATTGTATACATAAATATGTGTAACAGAAAATATTTAAAGAAGTAATTTACTGGCCGCAATCGATTTGCGATTATTTAGTGACCCTGAAAATAACTAGTGATAACGCCCGCAAATTTATACACTTACTGTTGCAGGTAGAGCTGCGCGCGCTGACCAACAATTTTCCGGCGTGCGCGCCGAGCGCCGACCCGTCACGATTGGCGTGGCGGAGCCGGGCCGGCGTGACGGCATTGTGAGATTGTGACAAGTTATTCAGATGTATAATATTATAATAGCGAAAGTTGATGTGTGTGTGAGCATGTTTTTTATTATTCCACGCTGAAATGGTTGAGTGGATTTGGATTTGGAATGAATGGCGGATACCCTGACATAACACATATTTAGGCTACCTATCATCACGAAATAAAATCACTATTTTCGTGGGATAATCTACGGGGATAAAACTGTATAAAAAGATGTAGAAATATAACAAACCAACTAAGATATTAAAAAAAAAAATTAAAAAAAAGGTAATCGTTTTAAAGTTAGAAAATACTTTTTCGTTGTGTATAGCCAAGATAAAAAAGGTAGTACTTATTTTGTAATTGTCACTTATTGAAATAGAACTAGAAATAATTTATTCAACGCATACACACATTTGAAAAAAAGCAGCAAAACATTTAACATGGCGTTGAAAAGGCGTTCTCAGCTTAAGTCTAGATAAAAAACCAATCTTTTTTTAATATTGACAGTAGCATACTGCCACGAAACTGAAACAGAACCGAACCGGACCCAGACATTTAAGCCAAATTGAACTTTATCGCATTGCAGTATTTCGGTTTCGCCCCACACTAGTACATCACGTGACTTTTCGTATCACGTCATCTACCAGTGACGCGATTGGTTTAAAAACTAAACGACGAGAAACGCTAGCTAGCGCAGTGCATCTTGTCTGGGCCCTCAGTTCCGTTTCGCTTTCGCGGCAGTGTTTCGGCGCACCGAGCTAAAGTCGTCACGGCCGCGCACACCACACCTCTAGTTGTAAGTAAACCTGCCATGTTAATATTTTTTCACCTCAGCAGCTCAAACAAGCAGGTTTTGCTGCTTAAAAACAGTGAGCAAAATTCAATTTTGCTGCGAGCGAGAGGCAAAGTAGCTTTTTAATTATTTTTTTTAAATGCCGTGAGCAGTGCTGTGGCTACTCACAACATTCGAAAAAATTGAACTTCACTTTGTTCTGTCACTTTCACTTCGATAGGAAAAAAGCGAGAGATAGAAACAACTTGATTCGAAGTTCGATTTTCAAATTCCACACATAGTAGGCCCAAAAAGAAACGCACGTTCGGATGCACACATAACCGTAAAATTGCAAATAAAACTATCTGTTAAACTTTGAAATGTGTTTATTATAACTATTTTATACAGTAGGTACAATAATTTTTTTTATTTAATGTTTTGAAGACAAAATTAATGAAAAATAAGAAGTTATGTATCTACATAATTTTGTTATCGTTTTAACAATCTTTAATTTCGTGACATAAACCGCGGGGGCAGTTTCAGAACGCAATTCAAAAATAGCGGGATTATTGTACTTAAAAAAAAAAAGTAATGTAATGTAAATGACGATGTAATTTTTGTTAATTTGTCCGCCATAGCCAATAGCCATAGACAAGGCCTAGTTAGGTTTTTTTTAAAGCCACAGACTAGGTACATAAAGCTGTATAAAGTTGTGTTTGCACTACGGCATTATCAAGTTGAGTGACAGGTTTTATCTGTTTCATGTTTATTTTTTCCACTTTTTATTTTATTAGTATTTTGCAAAAATGCTTGTGATTGATGCATATGCGATCGTGTCGTTATTTAGTCGTGTATTCACCAAATGGTCACAACGGAAGACCTGCGTTGGCCCTACCAGCTTCACGCTGTGTTGTTCTCGCTGCTGAGGTGAAAAGTTGTATGTCTCACACGAGACCAAAGTTTTTTACGTCTCGTATCTTTGAATCCCTCGCTACGCTCAGGATTCTAACCTAGAATCACTCGCTACGCTCGTGATTCAATAATAGAATCCTTCGCTTACTCGGGATTCAAAATCATCACTCGCAGCAAAAACCAACTTTGCTCTCTTGTTGAACAAATAACTATTACTTGTAATAGAAATGTTGTAAAGATAATTGGACATATTTGTGGGATAAACGGGACTTAACATGTTAAATTAAAGTGATTATCAATATTATCATGTATGTTTAAACCGGTATTGCTAAATAAAAAAAACACTACCGTTAAAATTGGACATCGATATTAGAATTTAGCTATAAAAATATGGTGTCCCCTTGTTTTACAGACTGAAAAATTACAGAATTTTGTTTCACAGAAAATGTTTCATATACTATTTGGTCCTTGTATTAATGCTTCGTATATATTTTTTTTTTAACTATTTTCTTGAAAGAAACAAATTCGACAGAAAATCAATTCAATGAATTTTGTAATTTTATTTTTTCATTACACATACTTATCAAACAATATAATTATTTTTCAACGAATATTGTTTGGTCAGTGCATTTTTTAGAAGGTTGGGTTATAAGATAAATACTATATTATGATATAAATATGAGTGAGCGAGCGAGCGAAGCGAGCGAGCAAGACCTCTCTGGGCAGAACCGACTTGAATAGGTTAGGTTAGAAGGCTATGGCGGGAGCGAAGCGAAGCAAGCTCCCGCCTTAGCCTTCGAGGTTATTTTTTTTATATCCCTTGAATAAGCTATGCGATACCATTTGACTGCAAATTAAAATCGTATGCTTTTTTTCAAACGTTTCATTTCACACACCTTCACAAACTGCACCCTACTCTATAAGTTGATTTTATTGTTATTAAGTTATATTTTAAATAAATAATATGAGAACAAAGAATATTTAATTTGCTATTCTATGATATGAAAAAAGAAACATTGAATTTTATTTAAAATAAAAAACGATGATTTAAAAGTCTTCAAAGTAATTATTCTACATATTGATTATTCTATGAAATGATAATACGAGAAAAAAATTCTATGAAATGAAATTCTAAACAACTTCAGTCTGTAAAATAACGTACAACCTAAAAATATAGATATAGAAATCCCGTAAAAATACATTTTATTATATTTTATACATTCTCCTGTACAGCACAAGTTTCTCGTATTACCTAAATTATAAATTAAGTGCACGTTTCGTCACGATCGACTCGATAACGGTTTGTTCTCGCGCGTAAAATCTTGCTAAAGTTGTTGACGGACCATCCGTCACCTATTTAATGTCCATCGAAGGGTTACTAGATACTAGATTTCTACGCTAGGTCCTACTAGGATCACCACGATGATCAGTGCCATGCCGCCGCATCAACACTAGAATGACTGACTGTTGAGTTTCGTGCGGGGCTTCTTCTTAGCAGTGGTTTCCTCCTGGGAAGCGCTGGTAGACTTTTAACTTCTGACGCATTTTAGATGCTACGTCGAAACTAGATTCTGGACTAGTGTAAGTGGTAATGTTCTAGCAAACGTACGAGGAGCTTTAATTCTAGGGGCTCTATTCCACGCGGTAAAACAATATTGTTAATATTATTGCGATAGCTCCTATTTACTTGACAGTAATGACGGCGTGTGGTTGCCGGGTTAAAATAGTGCCACTCCTTGTCTTCCTGTGGATGTCGTAAGAGGCGAGTTGAAGCGACTAAGGGAATAAAGCAGTGTTAGGCAATGGGCTTGCAACCTCTGGGCTGGTAAACATCTTAGCCTAATTGCGCAAAATGTGGTTACAGAATTATCAACAAGTTTTTAGAGTTGTAGGTACGCACACTGCAAAAGCGATGTGGTTTTACCGATTAGAATATTTACAAAGCCAGGGCACAAACAGTTCTTGTTTTTGCTAAAGGAAAGTAAACGAGTATGTTGGACTAGAACCGGTTAATGCAAGAGAAATGTCAAACAAGGGTCGATAGCCGTTAGTAAGTTCAGGGCATGCCACGTTGTCCCAAAGACCGCCAGGCAGGAAACAAACACTTAGTAACGTCATAAGTTTTCTCTGACAAGGTGTTGAAGGCTCAGCGAACTTACCTATATATCCAAGGCGTACGATCCAAGGGAACTGGCCCAGGGCTGCGTTGAGCCCCCCGATGATGCGGTCCGCGGCGCTCTCACCGCATTCAAACGTCGCAAGCTTCTGCCATGCGGGGTGGATCTGCAACTCATCTGTAAATACACTTCTAAGGGCTTAGCCATACAATTACGAAGTGCCAAAACTAGACAAGTTTTAGGTAATGAACGGGAATTTGTTAGCAAGTAAATACCTATTTCAATTTCGTTCACGTTGGTAATATGCAGGTTGGCACTGTTGTGTTCAACTGCTTGGAAGATAAGGCTTCCGGTGGAATGACTTGCGTCTGTTTCTGCGCGATCCATGTTAAAAGTAAGTAGTTTTGCCAAACAATTGCACAAACCAGATTGCTGTGACAAAGTGAAACTACTTGGATGCCAAGCATTGCACTGTTCATCTATGAAGCTAGTGGGAGAGAGTAAGATGTCTTCTAGAGTAACCTTTTTAAAAATAAGTCCTCCTTATACCTACGTGAACCTTTTGGTAGTGTGTGGTGTGAGTCAATGATAGACAGCAACGTTAATGTTACGTGCCAAGGGGACTTGCATGATTTTTTGTATGGGAATGCTATCACTTCAACGTAGCAAGGATACAAATTATCTCTTGAATTTGATTTTACAATAATCAGCGCATGTGGTTAAAAATATTTCGACTAGCTTACCAATTAATGTGTAACACCACGAAGGCACGATTAGAATAATAAAAGCACACCTAATCACAACCATTATTACAGTTCAGTTTTGTTTGTAGAATGGTCCCAATAAATAAAAGTTTAATTTGTTCGTGCAACGACTCAGTGTGAATTAAGACTGCCGCCTCCAACCAGGACCCAAAGAAGTAATGAGGCAGTCTTGTGGCGGTGTGCAGAACCGATTCGTCCTGCTCCGAGGATTTAACGACCGTACACACATTGCAAAACGAGTTCACAAATCATAATCTTAAGTCGCTTGAGACGCACTCAGCGCTAATTATATTTTGCGATAACCAATATTAACAGTATTAATCTAAGTTTTAACAATAAATGAGAAATCACATCAATTACCGTCAGGTCAGTTACATACATATGACGTGCGACTAATGTAACGTAAGCCGTCATCTAATTAAAAGTGTTTGATATTAATTAACAGCGTTACAATGTTGATTGTCACACTCACACTTTTAATATGGAACACTTAAGGCTGATATAAGAGTCCCTTGTTTAACTACGGAAACCTAGAAAACCGGCCTAGTGCGAGGTGGACTCGTGCATCGAGGATTCCATATTTAAGATCAATTGTGGTTGGAAAACGCAGAAGAAAAAAAACGTCAACACAGAAGTTTATTTGCTATTTTTTCCAAATCTAAAATTTGGCAGTTTATTTTTATTTTTAGCGTGAAATATATATAACTGTTTTTAAGTCAGATTTTGTTTGTCCATAAACTTGTGATTTCAGGGGGATGCTTTTTTCATGGAGTACGTCACGGAAAATTATAATTGAGTTGTGTAAGTACATTAAACTTTTTCAAACGACGCCTTTCCCCCCGTTTTAGACCGCTATCCAAATATATCGTCGGGGGAAATAAGTATGTAAGTGATTTCAGAAGTGGGATGCGACGTGTCATTTAGGAGAATAGGGTACCTAGGTACTATTTAAGTTTTTTCTCGAATACGTACTTGAAAATGTATGTACAGCTTAATAGAAGTGCCTTCTATCATCTAAAAATATTAGATACGTACCTATGCTATTTTTAATAGTTTTATATTTTTAAATAATAAGGCTTTGTTTGGATCAATAAACACTGCAGATACGGTAAAATGTGCCTACTTTGCTCCCCCACGGGTAATTATGCTCCATGGTTCTAGTGAGGTAATCTCTATTGTAAATCGTTCTAATGTAAAAATTGAGTTATAATGTAACAAACGAAATATTCACTATGACGCATAGTTACCCATAGAGGAGCAAAGTAGGAATATTTTACGGTATTCAAATTCCAGCCCGATATCTATGGCCATTTCAGAGAAAAGCGGTACGCTATACACGACGGACAGACAGACCAAATGCATCTTACAAGGGTTCTGTTTTTCAGCATTTGGTACCGAACCCTAAAATAGACCACGAAAACTTTTTTCGCTTTTCTAGTTAGCCAAAGTTTTGAGAAGAATTTATAGTAAAAACAACCCATGGATCTGAAACTTAACGTAAGTAGTGGAATACGTTCCCAATTCTAAAGATCTAGATGGCATGCCCCAATCCTATAACTTACAGGCTGTGTTACACAGAAACACAACAAAATAAGATTGTGGTAGCGATCCGGACTGACTTTGCACAAGGTCCTTCAACCCGCAAAACCTTAAGGATTTTATTACGATTATACATGAAAATCTGCTAACTACGAGAAATAGGACAGCGCGAAATTATGCACAAGCCTCCGGTGTTCATCTGTATGCTGGGCTGTATCTCATGAACCATAAAAAATAAATAAATATCACGGGACAATCCCACACAAATTTGACTTAGTCCCAAACTAAGCTCCAGGCTTGTACAGTCGAGTTCATAAATATGTGTACACTTTAGTACCTTGTCTATTAAGTGTTTTGTTTAAATTACACAGTACACATATTTATGAACTTGACTCCCGACTGACTGTAGGTACTATGGGTACCTACTAGACAACGATATTCATACTATTATAGAGTAATACATACTTAAATATCGTAGGTCTCTTAGAATCGTTTCTACTCTGTTTTCAATCCTTTTTGAACCCTCAACCCCCCTTTGTTTTAAACGTAAATTTTCTTTCGATGCTCTCCGCCCAGGGTGTGGACTGCGTTCCTCCCGCTCTCTTAAACTCATTATTCCTTTGTACCGTGCTGGTTTCATGACAAATTATTTCGCCCTTCAGGATGTCCGTCTCTGGAATGCGCTCCCACTCCATATCAGACGAGCCCCTAACAAGCTTTCTTTCAAGCGCATGCTCCGGAAGCATTTGCTTGAACAAGGCGTAGCGTAAAATGCACATAGCCTTATTTTTCTGACCAAGATTCGTTCTCTATCTTTGTTTTTGTAAGTTTATTAAATCTTTATATTTATTTATATACAATTTTGGATTATATATCTATTATAATTATGTATTAGTATTATATGTGACTTATATATTTACTGAAGAATGTATTCGCAATAATTAGGATAATTATGCTTTAAGTTTTTAGTTATTTGGTCGACTGGTAGAGAATGCCATTAGGCATTAGGTCCGCCATTTGTACTTATTTTTGTGCAATAAAGATTAAATAAATAAATAATTAATATATAGAAAACATCCAAGACTCAAGAACAAATACAAGCGCTCATGCCACAAATATCTGCCCTTATCGGGATTTGAACCCGGAGCCCGGGTCGCTCAATATGTAGGCACGGTCACTACCGCCACCACCACTTGTTTTTTTACAGAGTGCGTATTTTTATTACGTTTATAACAGCAAATAATAAAATTTAAAATAAACAGGACCCTCGTGCTCATGCCCCCCATACACTACTGCCGTCCTACCAAAGAAGGCCGCTAAGCTAACTGCATAGTATAATTATAATGCTTTCAATTCAATTCAATTCAATTCATTTATTCATGGACCAACAAGGATCATTATTGTTAGTAATAAAATAAAATAATACTTAGCCTAATATTAGTAACTATAAAATTAATGCAATAGAACACATAATCATTTCAAAGAAGTAATAATAATAATACAATTTACATTTAAGGTAAGTAGCTAAGTACAGTCAATTATAATACACTACATAGTGCTTTGACTACTACATTGCAGTTACCGCCTTCTTTGGTAGGACGGCAGACTACCGGTACGGAACCAGTCGTGCGCGAGTCCGACACGCACTTCCCTTTTTGGTTACAATTGTCTCTATCGATGCGATGCGTGGCAAGAGCATTTATGGAGAATCGTGAAAAGAACGCTTCTCGATAAACGCTCTCATATATCGCCTTGTGTTTGATTTGCCCGCTCTTCACGCCGCCCGTTGCCTCGCCAACGCATCGCCGCCGCCGGTCCCTGATCGCGGCCTTAGACTGACGTTAGTGACGCGTGTTTCTCAAGTGTCGAGTATAGTCGAGTATAATTAATTAACGCGCGTGAAGCTGCGTGAACGGGCGGTAAC
Source organism: Acleris laterana (assembly GCA_963966035.1). Lineage (NCBI taxonomy): Eukaryota > Metazoa > Arthropoda > Insecta > Lepidoptera > Tortricidae > Acleris > Acleris laterana. The sequence continues at coordinate 8,592,988 of OZ014456.1, read as the reverse complement.
AAGTGTTATCGTTATCGTGCATATAGGACTGCGCTACATCCAATAGGTACCTAGGTACCTATTTATAAAGGTTTCATACGTGAATTTTGGATGAAGCTTCTACTTCTTCTTTATCTTTACACATAGGTAAGTAGTATAAAATGAAGTCGCTTCCACTGTCTGTTCGCTTAGTTTTTTTTTTAAATTACTCTACGGATTTTAGTGCAGTTTCCATCAATAGATGAAGCGATTCAAGAGGAAGTTTTATATATTACTAGTTTCTGCCCGCGACTCCGTCCGCGTGGAACTCATTTATTTTATTTAGAGGATGATTTTCGGGAAAAAAATTGTCCTATGTCCTTTCCCAGGATTCAGACTATCTTGCACAAAATGTCACCACAATCGGTTCAGCCGTTTAAGCGTGAAGAGGTAACAGACAGACCGACAGGCAGCCAGACAGACACACTTTCGCATTTATAATATTAGTACTTATGGATGTCGGGTGTTACACTTACAACCCTCAATTTATAAACGTCAGCAGATTTTTTATCTTGTCCAGCCTTTTTTTTAACGCTGGGGTAAAGAATTTAGGCATACCATCCAGGTTCGGGAGACCTGGGATGGCGATGCGGGACTCTTCAACCGAGAGCGGCCGGAACAGGTACTGACTAAAAACTCAGCGGTAATTTGCATCAACATCTGCGTCAATTGCTGATGCACTTCGAGATTTTCGTTTAGCCTACTGGGGGCCTAATATGACTGCGTTTATTGCGTGACAAGATGTGGATAAGCCATACGTCACTTGTTGACACGTATTATAACTGTTACTCTACGGAGGCGAAGGATCGAGTATGTACGAGTTAAGACCGGAGTTACTCTTAGGGTCGAGTGGTTGGAGCCCCACCACAAAGTTAATTTTAAGTCATTTGTGGTGAGAGTACCCACCAAAGATCTGTCGACCTTTTAAAACGAGGAATTCTGGCCGAGGGGTGTCATATTTCGGCGATTTCGTGGCCGCCGGCTAGCTGACGCCGTAAAAGTGTACAAATAGTTGTTTTAATTTTATGTTATATATCGTTATGTTAGTTATGTATGTTAGTCTTTAAGGTATTTGTAAATATGGGCCTTGTTGTCTGAAATAAAGTTTATTCTATTCTATTCTATAAGTACGAAAGTGACGTAACGTATGCTTTATCCACATTTTGTCACGCGATGAACGCAACCATACTGGGCGCGCTGGACTGCCTAAAATTAGCACTCAAAGAAGTCCTATTTAGAGGTCGACGCGGTTATTTACTGGATTAAAATATCCATTTCAGTTACCGTTACCGCCCATCTGTAATCGCATCCGTCACCAACGTTCACACATATCAGGGAAATCAGTATCAGTACATACGGACTTGGGTATTCCAGCGTTTTAGTGCCTACACATCGCGCCGTTGTAGGTTAAAAATAGTTTGGTCCAGGCACGTAGGTACCTATATAAAAAAGTACAAAGTCTTTCTAATCCATTGCATTCCCTATGTCCCGTGCAGAGTGGTGTCAAAATTAGATACTTGCGGCAAGCACAGAACTATGTGAATAAGTTTATACAATGCGTCTTAATTATTATGGTCCTGGGTGCAATTCCCGGTCTCAGATCCCTTACCATCACGGTACCGTCATATGTGCCTTCTACTAGCCATAAAAAACTGCTGTGACGCACAAACCGACACCAAAGTCTCACCATACGGCAAATATTTCGTTATTTGTGTAAAGAGCGTCATTCTTTGTTCCTGTGTCTTGAAGGTTTTCCATGTAGGTATTTAAGTAGGTATATATTTTTCTATATAAGTATGTTTGTCGTTACTAAATAGTAACCATAGACCCCATAGTACAAGATTAGAGCTTAGTTTGACTTGGTCATTTGGTGTGAGATTTTCCCCTGATATATCGTAATTTATTTATTTTCGTAATATCAACCGGAGCATCTCGACTCACGACGTGGTTGGCCGGGATTTTCTCCTGGTCGTGCTGCTCGCATGCTGCAATTTCCCACCACTTTTATCAAATGCCGACCTCGTGGAGCTCCTGCCAACATTGGGCCTCCCATGTCCAACCATTTATTACACCTCGAGCGGTGCCCTACGATGTCCTGTTCTAAAGATGTGTGACAAAATGCACGCAATGTTTGTTTGTCATTCTTTTACTCCAAAGAGGGGATAGGCTACGTGACTTTTCGCTCTGCCGGTGATTCATCCTGGAAAGTTGGACAGCCAAAATCAGAAACCATTCTAGATGTCAGGCCCGGTTTTATAAAGCTCCGTTTATAAACATGTTAGATCAAATGTAACTTCATACAAGGTTTGACATTCCTGACCGAAAATTTATTTAACGGATCTTTATAAAACCCAGCCTTATTGTGTTGTTTTTAAATTGGCCGCCATTACTCTCATGTAAATAAGAGCTATCAAAACGTTGACAGCACGATATCAACCTCCACTTCCTCCACCTGCGCCCCTCCCCCGGGTAGTACCATTGCGATTTAAATACAATACAGATGAAGATATGTAGGATATAGAAAGGTACCTATCCAAATTATTATTGGTGTGATATAATTCTAATGTGTAAATAAATACGAGTATCTTTGTTCTCTTCTCAAATTAATGTTGTTAGTTTGAATTCTCTAGTAAAAAAATAAAAAATACTAGGTACTGATCAAAATGAGAGAGTGATGGGAAAGACGTCGATGCTGCCGTGCCAAACAGCAACTTGATGTAGATATAATATACTTACACACACCTACAACCATATAAACTTAACATATAGGTAGTAAAAAAAAAACTTTTTGATTATACCGCAGCTAATTTTACCCTTATTTTGGCAAAATATAAAAAAGCCGTGAATTCAAACCAGCATAAAAAGTAGCAATTAAAAAGTATTACAATTATGTTATGGACATTATGGTATGGTCGCTATAATACACGCTGTCAAATTAAGTGTTAATTCTGCAATTCAATGAATAATTACATTCTTACCCCCTTACTAATAAACGTTGAGTAACGGTGGTATATATAGCTATACAATCAAATGTTTGGTCCTTCTGTCAAATTCAAATGTCACAATGACAAATAAGGACAAAACATTCTACGTTACACCACCGTTACTCAACGTTTATTAGTAAGGGGGCTAATAAATATTTCAAAAAGTTTGGGCGCGTTGATGTCTTTTCCATACAAAAATCTTAAGGTCAAACAAAATTAAATGTCAAAATCGAATAAACGCCAATAACTTGTCATAATTTTCTTTTTATGATTATCACAAGTTATTCGTGTTTATTCGATCTTCATTCGATATCTGTCGGTATACGTTAACTCAGTAAACTAGTTAAGTTAAATGTGTTTTGGATCGTAACATCGGAATAAAGTGTTTACATACATACATACATCGCAAAAATAAGGTATATCCCAATTAGTTTACCACGGTATAACATTGGGTTCAACATAATACCTAGTACGTCGAAGGACACGTAACTGTACTGGACCTTGGAACTAAACTGCCGAGTTACACGACACAAAACCTGACTGGCCCGCATGTGTTTCCTTTTAATACCTAGTAAAAACTTAAGTCCACATTTTTATTGTACTTTTACCCAATATCGAATTCGTACCACGAACTGCGTTCAACCAACGGTCATTAATAGTAATGAATGGTAGTCACGTACGACGTCCAAAAAGTCCCTTTTCCGCGTTATAACGTCGGATATCCCCAAGACACTCGACACCGATATATCGAACCTCTTAATTAGTTGCTGATTCATGTTCCGCGCTGCGCGGGCGCCGGATCACCTGTCCGACCAGTATGATAACAGCCGTCCTGCTGGCCTCTGCGCCTCGGCCATGTCTCTACGTCACTCCGTCCGAAAAAACACATGAATCTTCTACGACTTAAACGACAGAAGATATCTCTCTAGAACAGACAGCTGATACGACCGTCTCGACGCGCACAAAGAAAACAAAACATTTGACCCGCGTTATCTTTATTAATAACCGGTTCTTAGTTTTTGTAATTAAACATAATGTAGTCACGGCTGTGCTAGCTCGTTCGGCATGGGATTTATTGAATGTATTTGTGGTTTTATTAGGACAGTGTATTTTGTGTGTGAGATGCGGTGAGCAATTAGCAACAGAGTGAGATAATTACAAGATGTCCAAGTGGTTGTGTGTGACGTCAGTGCTCGCGGTGCTGCTAACAGCAGAATGTCGTAAGTGTTTGTATTTCCTTCAGATTTACGCTTTTTATAACATAGTTTACTAAAATTAACCTTAAACTGACATCCTAGCTGAGAGAAAGAAGTCAACAAATAACATGATGTTATTGCTTTCTCCTACCCTAAATACATACTTTATAATAATTGGTTATAATCGACATTTTAATCTTTATCGACATTGAATACTGCCGTAACCGTAATACGTAGGTAGATAAATGTTGTTGTTAATTACTAAGTTAGTTATTATTATAATAAAATGGATCGCTGAAGCTGTTGACCCCGTTGTCAGGCACAAATTGAATTGGTCTTTATTTTATAGTTGTCTCTGGTTTCAAATCGAAATACGGACGTTATAGTACTAGCCTCGTCTTTGTACTCGACAGAACAATGCATAAATAAGGTAAAGTAATATTTGTAAGTACTTAGTAAGGTAATCGTAAACAGCCCAAGTTAGTTTAGTTTAGTTTATTTATTCATCAATGTAATATTACAATATTAGTTGCATTGCATGTCAAAAAATACGAAATTACATTGAGATCGTCAAACATAAATACTAATAATCAAAGAATAAGAATACGCAATACGTAGCATAACAATATAAATGCGATTATCACTTGATGTGAAAAACAACTGCAAGCTTAGGATTCTAGCCATGATTATCTTCCCGTCAAATTGTATGGTTCTCGCAGAAGTACACGGAAATAAACAGTGAACAGGAAACGAGTCTTTGTTATACATTGAATGTACTTAATTAATTGACATAGATAATATAATTTAGCGAATTATTGTTACATTATTCGATGAATATTGACACGGATTTTCCTCCAAGATAAGAGTTGTTATTATGTGTAGGTACATATTCTAACTTACCATCTGCGCGGTTTCGGTTTCAGAACTGCGCGGTTCTTACTTACATAAGCCCGGTTTACATTGGTCAAGGGTAGTGGACAGTGGACAGTACAGTAGTGTAAACCGATCGGACAGTGGTGAGTCCAGTTGCCTTGCCATTTTTTCACTTTACTGTCTTTGACACTGTCCTTGACCAATGTAAACCGGGCTTTAGGCCCCGTTCGGACACGCCGGAACAAAACCGGGCTGTTAATTATTTGTTAGTAAATCTGCGCGGTTACGTCTGAACGACGAGAAGATGTTTAGGGTATATATTCATAAAGTAGGTATATATTCCGATGATCTATTTTGTCTTATAAGTACTATCAGACCATTGGAACCTTGACCCACCATAGAACTGTGTCACAGAGACGTTATGATTCAAGTCATAAGAAGTGTCAAACAAATTGTTTTATAATGTCACTGTGACACCGTTCTATGGTGGGTCAGGGTTCCATTGGGCTGATAGTACTTATATTGATTTTAAACTGGTAAATTTATTATAGGTACTACAGGATAACAGGATACAATAGAGTATAGTTCCTCTATTCTTCACGATAAAACAATTTTGCTTTTGACATGTTAACTCGACCGTAGTTACTATCAAATAAATAAGAATTAAGCTCAATATGTGGCTAATTCCGTTTGGGGGGTAACACCACGATAACACGTCGGAAAGGTAGCAGCCGTTTCGATAACATGTCAAAAGTATGTCATTTTACTTCGTAGAATACGAGTAGAGGCCCCGGGTATTTGTTTGATAGAAGTAGATTTTTACATGTCTTCTGGCTTGCCGCCATGCGGTTAAATTTATATAAAAGTGGACATTTTGGGAACTGGCCATTTTAGGGGAAGTATAGATATGTGAAAGTGGACCTTTTAGGAAATGTGCATTAAAGGAATTGTGCAATATCCCCAAAGTAGACATTTTAGGAACTGGACATTTTAGGAAAGTATAGGTAGGTATGTGAAAGTAGACCTTTTAGGAAATGTGCATTACAGGAATTGTGCAATACCCCCAATGTAGACATTTCAGTAAATGGACATTTTATGCGTGAGACAGCATGCTCCGAAAGGATTCGTAGGGTATCTGAGGAGGTATTTGACAATATATTCGTGTCCATGCCCAGTCCACAATCGCTGTGGCTGGAATCGATAAGGACAACATCATCATTATTATAAAACTCCAAAAGTTTTTGGTCTAACAATCACCCTACCCAGTAACTTTCTTTAAAATTAAATGTTGCTTTAAGTAGCAGGAAATTTTTGAACGATTACTAAAAATATACAAGGACTATCGATACCGGTTTTTAAATTTAATGGTATGCACGTTCGATACGTCCTGGTTCTGACCAGAAGATATTTTGAAGCTCGCTCCTTTGTAGGTACCTACGTGACCAGAGTCACATTGGCTCAAAGTTCCCCAAGACGAAGTGAATGTGAATGTGGGCTCGTCCATTAAATCACGTGATCTTTTTGATAACTTTTTTAAACGTCCGCTACCCCCTAAGGGGTGATACCTACATGGTTCTAGTACAAAATATCTTAAAAAAAATAGGGTCACGCACACTTTTCGGTTTAGAAAAAAAGGCGCGTTGGGCGAAAAAAATAAATACACGCGATATTCTCACTACACCCAACGACATTTCGGGGTCCACGTTTAATGGACGATGGACGAGCCCAAACCCGTAATTACATACAGGTCCAAAACATTTGCCACAACGGATCCGCCACACCGACGTGAAAAATACGCTGACGTTGCGTAAACAAAAGAATGGGTAATAATAATTAACATGGCATCAATTTTGATGGACTGTAATTTACGCAGCATTAAGCTCCGGTGTGGTCGGTGACTAATACCATATCTCTATCGGAGATAACCTTTAATTGGTTTTATTCTTGATTTCAGGGTTTGTCGGGGATAAGTGCGAGGCAGATGGAAGGTCGGCTACCTGCCGCCTCCTAACCAACTGTTCATCTCTGCTAGAAGAACTCAAAAGAGGCGGGACTCCCATGCCGCCATACCTGAGAAGAAAGCTCCAAACGCTGCAGTGTGGATTCCAGAGCGAACATCCTATAGTACGTAACGTTTTATTAGCTTAAGCTGGGTACAGATTATGCGCGGCGCGGCAGCCGCGCGAGCCAGTGTTCGAGTGAACATTGGCTCACGCGGCAAATGTTCGATGGAATTTAGGTTAACCGCGGCGGCTGCGTGAGGCAAGCGATCCAGCTCGATCAGCGCGTGAAAAAATATATTTAAATCACCGATCCAACCGTCCAAACTGGGCACGTGGCAGCTACTGACTGAAGCCTCAGGCGCGTACAGATTATGCGAGGCAATCACTCGAACATTGGATCGCGAGGCGGCCGCGCGCAATGTAGACGGGGTTTCCACGCGCGGCAGCTCGAACATTGCCGCGCTCGAACGTGCTGCGCGGCGATCTGAGCGCTGTCGGTTTTTGAGCCCACATCATAGAAGCTTCAGTCGCTCCCGCGCGCACAGTTTGGACGGTTGCGCGATTTAAATATATTACTTCACGCGCTGATCGAGCTGAATCGCTTGCCTCGCGCGGCCGCCGCGGTCTACCTAAATTCCATCGAACATTTGCCGCGCGAGCCAATTTTCACGCGAACACTGGCTCGCGCGGCTGCCGCGCGTAATCTGTACCCAGCTTTCTTTGATGCGGGCTCAAAAACCGACAGCGCTCGGATCACCTCGCGGCACGTTCGAGCGCGGCAATGTTCAAGCTTCGTTTACATTGCGCGCGGCCCGCCGCGCGATCCGTGTTCGAGTGATTGCCGCGCATAATCTGTACGCGCCTTTACGTTAAAAAACCCCAGTTGACGGTTGAGTCATGTTTTTTTTAATGTTTTATTAGGTGGCTTTCTTGTCTGTTAAAACTACTTTCCAACACAGTACAATGCAATAATATGATAGTTTATTAATAACTAAATAGAGATAAATTCAGTGGTTCCCAAAATATTCTAGTCCACCGCCCACCTTTTTATAAATAAGTCTCGGCACCCCCAAACTTGCATCGATTATTCAAATACGAGTAATCAATACTATTTTTTATTTCACGTAGAACCTGCTGGGGGGTGGTATCGCTCTCGTTGAATAACTATATGGTTAAGTTAATTACCATTTCCACCAATAAGTTAACAGACAATTCAAAATTAATCCACAGTCAAAATGTATGTACGGTCAAACTAGAGTATTAATAGTAGGTAGACTGCATATCGCTTTCTCTCTCTCGCTCTGGCATAGCAAATATACTGTCAGATGCTAGAGAGTGTGACAAATGCTACCATTATTATTTTACAAATTAAAAGCATTACACAATCAAAACAATTGTACAATGTTGTATATTCAATTATCGCAAATACCGACATTAATAAATAACCAACCACATAATTATATATTTATGCAGATACCTCGTAGTATGGTCTTTGTTATCCTTATTGTGACTTCTCGCGAATTTGCCAACGTGAAATGAACTTTGGGTCGTTTAAAATACTATCCTTAATTATTCGAAGAATCAGTTAGGGACTAAAGTTACTGTAATGTTTTCTATTTATGAGAAATAATTTTAGTGACATGATTACGTTACATAATACCATTACCTAGATATAATGTTTAACCAAACCAATAAAATGAGGTTATACTGTCAGGTTCCCCGCCTAATTCTCTATTTAATATTTGGTGCGTCTTAATCAAATTAGTATTAGTAGTTGGCTGTAGGGGGGGTTGGGGTCTACACCTTACTGTAACAACAATTAACACTTTAAATCTTAATAGTTAACAAACGAATCCCTTAATCAAGAAACTGTGTTCACAAACCCGTAATATTTTTGAAAGCCCTATCCAACGACATCCCACACGTTGGGGTAGATGAGAAAAACAATACTTTCCCACGTCACGTGTAGGTAAGGAAACTAAAACATTTTTTTTCACATTTTCGGCGTGACCAATATGTTTATGCATGCCAAATGACAGCTAAGCTGCGAACGGACGGACATGGCAAAACTATAAGGGTTCCTAGTTTGACTACGGAACCCAAAAAACGGAGTAGTTTACGCTGACTTTAATAATAAATACCTAACATGCTACCTAATCTGAGCAAATAGTCCCTAAATCTTTACAAAACTCATTAATTTCAGGTGTGTTGCAGTTCAGAAGAACATCAAACCACCACCGAGGAGTCGACGCTGCTGCACCACGTACCCCACGGACTAGGTGTCCCCGTGAGCTCTGCCGACGAGTCCGTGGTCTTCTCGACAGGCGGCAATAGATATTGGGGTTCCAACGGCGTCACCACCACGAGTACTACCAGAAGACCTGCATTTCAAATCAACAGGAATAATGATAAGAACAGCGACAATGACGAGGCACCTGATGTAAGGCAGCACCGGAATCTGAGGCTACTTCCTACAAACTGCGGAGTTATTGAAAACGACAGAATTTGGGGAGGCAACAGGACGAGACTGTATGAATTGCCTTGGATGGTGCTCATCGCGTATAATTCGGGTGTGTATTTTCACCATTCATCATCATCGTCATATCAGCTGGTGGACGTCTACTGCTAGAAATTGGCCATCCCCAACAATTTCCACGAGACGGTGGATTTCGTACTTTAGCAATAAGTTTCTAAAGTGGTGTCCGCGTGCCAGAAAACGAAGTGATAGTAGGCCTCCCACAAGGTGAACCGATGATTTGGCGAAGATCGCAGGAAGCCAATAGAGTACAGTAGCACAAAACTGACCGTAATAGAGACCTTTGGGAAGATCTATGTTCAGCAGTGGACGTTCTTTAAGCTGAAATGTCGATGGGTGCTCATCCGACCACGAGATAAAAATGAATATCTACTTGAATATTTACGATTATGTGAAGCATAATAACTTTAAAAACTAATTCATTATTTATTGTACTCATCACAACTTTTTCCGCACCTTTTCTAAAAGACTAGAGAGTAATTAAAAATATATTTAAGAACAAAAGAAGGTAAGTAGAAGTTCCTTCCATTACGCTTAATTGGAAGGGGTCTGTGATTACGTTAACGATATCCGAACACAAAATTGAGAGGTTGACGTTAGCTGACGATCAATTGTGTCTGCTGCTTAGGAACATGAATTTCATAATTATTTTTAGTATTCGGAATACTGTAACGTTAGCGTTATGCATCTTGTCTAGGCCTTCAGTAGAGATTCTTTTGGCTGACAAGAGATGGTGACAAATATTAAGCACAGTTAGAACTTCTTGCAACACGAACCTAAATAGTTGGGTTTGAATTGAGTTGCGCCTGTGACTTGCTTGCGTGACCGTTAGCTTGAACCTTGTCCCACTGCCAGAGAAACAACTTCCATCAAATGAAAATGTACCTAAAATCGCTACTATTAATTGACAGACGCAAATCCTACCTTACGATGGCAGACTACGTATTGGGCCTACTGCATTAACATAAATAATCATCCTCGAACAACATGATTTCAGCTCGAGGCCCCAAACTAAGCTGCGGTGGAACTTTAATCCACAAGCGCTACGTGCTGACTGCAGCCCACTGCGTCTCCTTTCTTGGGGAGAGGCTCACGCTGTCTGGAGTCATCCTGGGGGAATACGACATCAGGACCGACCCTGACTGCGAGAGGGTCGAGGGCGAGAGGAGTTGTGCTCCTAGTTCGCGGGTAAATAATAATATCAATCTTGTAAACATTAAACCACTACTTCATTAACTTGTCACTTTCAACATTTTATATATATATTTAGTTCTAATTTTGTTTATCTATTTCTATCCTTTTAACTATGCACATTTTATTTTTCAGAATGTCTCCATCGACACTATTATACCGCACCCAGGCTACAGTCCACAGAATCTGTTTGATGACATCGCACTTCTCAGATTGTCGGAGCCTGCCGACTTTTCTTTAGGTTTGTAACCATAAAAAATATTTTTATGTTTAGGACAAGCTTTGTTATCAACACGGAGCACCTGTCTCTATGTTAGGTACCAAATCATCGTATTATCATTAGAATTCGACTTTTACTTCTTACTTACACCAAGGGGGTAAAACAAAATTACTTATTTAAAATGACCTACTTCATCATCATCTTCTATCCGTTTTAAATCAATAAGTAGATACACATACTCTTAGTTACATACAAGACAAATTTAAGAAAGACTTTTAAAAAATGGCTGATAAGCGCGATGGTGAAGAATCAAACTACATTCGCTCATGATGTTTAAATGCTGTTTAATTTTGAATTTTAGATAATATGAAACCAGTTTGTCTTCCGACAACCCCTGAGCTTCAGGCCGAAAGCCTAGCTGGTCATCAGGTGGTGGTGGCGGGATGGGGGGCCACGGAAGACGGGCTCCAGTCACCTGTGCTGCTCAGCGTGACTCTGCCGTTTGTCTCCAACCAGGAGTGCCAGTCGGCATACAATGGGTTAGGATTGATGTTGTAATTTTCCTGAAAATACCTCGTATTTGTCCAATAAGTAAGGACTAAAGTGACTCATCACAAATTATTCAGCAACACGCAATTATTTTTGGATATATTTATGGCCGAGGAGTGCGCATATCTAGTAAACCATGGAAGTATGTCGTACTTTGAAAAGTTAGCTAGCTAAGCTGGAGTGTCTTCATTACATAAAATTAATATCTATGTGATACAAAACAATAAAAAGTTTATTGAACACCACGAAACAAACAAAGAGACAACATATCTTTAGGCACATCATTACGAGTACTAACTTGTACTTTTGATGTTTGTCCAGGTCACCTCACATCTACAACAGACAGATGTGCGCCGGCGGCGTCCAGGACAAGGACTCCTGCGGGGGAGACTCCGGTGGTCCCCTGCTGTACCCCGGGGTGGTGGGGCGCGCGGGGTCGCGGTACGTACAGCGGGGGATCGTGTCCTTCGGCTCCAAGCGCTGCGGCGTGGGCGGCCTGCCCAGCGTCTACACCAGGGTCGGACATTACATGGACTGGATATTAGACAATATACGTGAATGAACCTGAGAGGCTAGACAAGTTGCTTAATGCTAACGTTACCGATTTTCGGAAACTGACAAAATGTGTCTGACAGCTTACAGCTTACGTCAATCTAGGGAATGCAATTTAACCGGATATTGGCAGTTTTTGTAAGAAAATAACCGGTTAAATTGCATTCCCTAGATTGACGTAAGCTGTAAGCTGTCAACACATTTTGTTAAAACAAAATGGGGGTGCGTTTACTCAAAATGCATAAATAACCCTAACATAAGTGATTTTCGGAAACTGACAAAATGTATGATTGACGTAAGCTTTGACGTCCGTTTATCGCGCTATTTAAAAATCACTTAACTACTTACTTAATACTCCTCAATTCCAGATTCAGTAAAATCAGTAAGATTCAGGAAGATCTAAAGTAAGTGCTTAGGTGCATTTACTTTGGATTTAACTGAATCTAAAGCCTAAATAAAATGTTCCCAAGTTTTGTATAGCTCGGGAATTATATAAATTGTGCCTACGGATTGAACTGCGGGACAGTTTAGAACATTTATTATTTCTCCCCAACCATCCTTACATTTTAGTGTAGGTAATAAATTATTTATCTTATGTTTGTACACCTTCATTAAACCGATGTACCTAGCTAGTTTAAATATTTATTCGACTAAGGATGGAACGATCATCGATCGATGGATCGACGTTGGTCAATTGTCTATGGCTGTCGATATCTGCTTACTTATGGCTCCCTCAGCAGTTTAGCGCCGCCTGACAGTCCAAAATCTGTAAATAGTGTATGAAACCACACTGGTGGTCTGCGTTCTAAGTTCTAATACAATTAAGTGATAGGCCAACATCGGCCGACTATTAAGCTACGCATCCACTGGGTCGGAATCTGAGCGTACAGAGCGGACAGATTTGTTGCTTTGTATCGATTTATATAAAAACAAATATGCTGATCCAGTGCACTGGGCAACTCTCTGTACCATAGGAATCAATAACAAAGCAACCAATCCGTCCTCTCCGTACGCTCTGATTCCGACCCAGTGGCCGCGCAGCTTTGGTCTGTGGTGTCCTTTAAGCTGATTGATCGGACGCGACGCCGCCGGTCGACAAAAATCTGAATTTATTGTACTGATGAATACTGTTTGATGTAAGTTTACTAGCCATGACAAACAATTGTAATCTTAATGACGGATAACTCTGATTGTGTTACCGAACAAACTAGTCTGGTAATGCGTTGGTAGGTTTTGTAATGTGTAATGCCTTGAGATTAACCATTTTAGATTTTATTAATATAATATAAACGATACGGTTAAAATTTTGTTTTGATTTGCTTACGTCTATTCCTTATACATTCAGTTGTGTCGACTGATTTTTGGTTCAAATCCCACTTTTCCGCCGCCATTACTTACATTCTACAAGCTACTTATTGCTTACAATTGTGTTCTTGTGAATAATCATTTCATTTCATGACATAAATCACATGAATTACATATCATTTTAAGTGTCATCTTTGAAGTAACTGTAAAACCGAATTGCTTTTGATATGTTATTTACCGTCAAGTTAATAAGAGTTATCATAACGTTAACAATAGGATTACATGTGAAAGGCAATACTTTTTACTGAGTAGAATAGGTAGTAAGTACCCTTGCAAGAGTTACGTCAAATATACCCAGGGCCTTTATTTAAAGCCACATACACTTTGTTTAAAGCCATCTCGCTTTTATATCGTAATATAAGTATTTAATTTTGACAGTACGAGCTCTTATAAGTAAGAAACCCTCTAGTTTAACAATACTCGTTACATTTGTATTATAGGACGTAGTTACAGTACAATCCAAATCATGCAATACGAGTATTTACCTCATTTCCCAAGGTTACAAGTAATATCCAGCCACAACAAAAATGTGTATCAATTTTTTGCTGTCACGAGGTTAGTATTACAATTCTCGTGACGTTTTGGGGCATGTGGTGAGGCGGTGTTGATAAACATTTGAAATAATATATTTCCGTAAACAATCTCTTATTGACGTACAATTACTGATTTTGTTGTGATTGGGTCTACGGTGAACAAGGTGGGCAATCAATTAAAAGTCTGTGGCAGCAAGGCCAAGTTGGTGTGTTCAATTTATCCTCAAACTATAATGGACCTGATAGCTAGAATAATAGTTACTTATACTCGTACCTAAGAGTACTTATCCTACACTACAGACTACAGTGGCTTTTTACAAATCGTTTTTACAAGCAAACCCGAACCAAAAAGTAGTGTCCTTAAGATTCCGTCCTTAATTAACTATAGATTAAATTTAAATAGAAACACAATTGTATACATATAGGGACTTATGTCTGTTTCATTTAACAAATAATTAGTTAAATTGTAATGGGGGAAATTATAATAAATACAAACATATATTCCAAACAAAAGTTCAAAAGTTCGCTTTGTTATCTCTTTTTTTTGTACCGCATGGTGTAATTGATTACATACCATACGCATTCAAGATTATTCCTCAATTGCCCTAAAAAAAGTTGAGTTGAGTAAATAGTTCGTACTTATTTCAAAAACGTAACAAAACCATAATGAAGTGACGTACAGTTTCTAACCTAAATATGAATAAGTATAGTAGATTTTACATCGAGGCGATAAAGCACCGTTATATGTCACGGGCGCGATATTGAATCCTGAGCAAATGAGGGAGTCCTGATTTAACTCCCGAGCGCAGCGAGGGTGTTACGAAGTAATTCCTGAGCGAAGCGAGGGAATCAAGCTCGCCCAAGACGAAAACAGCTTTATCCCAAAGGGGTAAGCTCTACTTTTCTTACCTTTTGCGAGACAATAAAAAGCAAGGTTACTTACTGGGAACAACGGTTTATTGAGACTTAAAGTCCCTTATTTAAAAAAAACTAAATCTCATTATTAACCAGAGGGTTATAATAATGACTTATTATAAATACTTTAGGTGAGGTTTGCGTGATATATGAGCATGTGGTGTGAAATAAAGTTAATTGAGAAATATATTCAAAAAAAAACAAAGTTTAAATTAAATGAAATATGGAGAATATATTTATATTATTACGGGAGTTTGTAAGCGTAAGAGTGTATGTGTATGTTTGTTACTCTCGCGCAGTAGATAACGGTTGGACGGATTTGCGTGAAATTTAGAGTGGAGATAGCTTAGCTTGTACCCATATTTTGCTATGTTAATTAACAAATGTTCTACCTTTTATCCTGAAAGAAACATTGTTCCTGTAATTTGGTCACACGGACGAAGACGCAGGAAAAATCTAGTAAGTTATAATTAGAAACGCGTTGTATTATTCGTCATTCTTTATCAATCAGGTCGGTCATGACTCATGAGTCATTTGGTTTCTGTCATTCATTTTATAACAACTTTTGATAAGTGATTCATTTAATGGCGTGAAAACAATACCCTGATACTGAACCAATTCCATATGTTTAGCTAACACCTACTGCATTTACCACAATGCCGATGATAAGTAATTGTTTTGCTTCGGTAAGATACATTTATCCATTACCCTCGTAGAACTTATTTAAGTAATTTAAAAAATTCAAAATTCAAAATATTTATTCAGTAAATTGGCCACATGAGGGCTCTTTTGCACGTCGGTAATATGGAGTGACTCTACTAGCGCTTCGGACAAGACCATCATTGCGGAGAAGAAGCGCCGCAAGAAACTCCAGCAAAATTTCATTTTTTCAAATTACAAAATACAATAATACTTAAATAAAAGGAACATTACAAGATAATAAATAATTATTTTAAACCTCTAATATAATAGAAAACTTTTATTGAATGCACACACAGACAATTCAAATACAAATGACTGGGGTGTTGTTCTCAAAACGACGTTCGATCGGTCGAACGAGTGAACGCGGCGCAGCTTATACAACGTGTTACAAAATACCCCGTAAAAAATATAATAAATTATCAAAGCCAAAAATATTGTCAACCCTAGTAAGCTGTCATGTCAGGGAACCGGGGTTAGCATAGATTATTTTAACAGAGAGGCCTACCTACCAATTTAATAATTTTTCAACTTAAATGGGTTTAAAACCATATCCCGACGAGCGAGGTTGTGCATTGAACAAGGCAGAGCTCACTTTGAGCCGTTCCTGTAATTTTGACGTTCTTTACGAAAAAGTAAGTGCTAGTTTAGGTTTCTTCGTAAGTAGTTTAGGTCTTTTAAAATCTTCCAAAATTCGACTTGTAATATCTATCTAATCGAATTCTGTACATTTTGTTAGTATATCTCTTAATCGTTTCACGAATTAGGTAAAAATGTACACAAACAATCTGCGTAGTTTACTCTTTAATTTTACTGAAATAGGGTTTTCACATCAATGAAACCAATAATGGTTTTATTTTTTTTGCCGGTAAGTCATGCGGTGATAGTACGGTTCTCAAATATTGTAAATGGACTTATTATAAGGTACCATTTAACCCCCTTTCGGCTTTACGGGTATTTTTGTAACACGTTGTATAACCCGGCGAGTTTAAGTAGTGCCGTCCGAGCGTAAAAAACACATTTTAGCGCGTGCATTCTCAATTATAGGTTTATATAAGCTGCACCGCGTTCACTCGTTCGACTGATCGAACGCAGTTTTTAAAACAAGACACGATGTTCAAAAGGACTCCTTCCTATTTACTATACCTTAGGGTCTATCCAGATCCCTACCACCATCTTTACCTTGAAGACACCAAACCGCAGTGTTAGCATTGTTGTGTTGCAAGTCGCGGGTGATACAACCGGTGAAATGGCTAGCATAGACGCATTCCATGCCTCAGGGTTGGGAACGCATTTGAGTCATGAAATCGTAATCGTTAGAATGTAATCTCGAGATTGAAAATGTCTATTGGCTTCATGATCCACTTTCCATCAGGTGGACAGGACTGTGTGCTCGTTTGCCAACTCCAGGCCACAAAAAAAATGAAAGCCCGTTCGCGTTTATTTACGACAACATTCATTAACAATTCAATGATGAAATCCATAAACATAGATAAAAAAATGTAACAGGATCGACCGACCGGAGGTGCCTGCGATCTTTGTGCAGCTATTGACAAATATCGTCCAATGGTTAGGTGCGGTGTGCCGAATTGCAACGGTGACGGGCCGCGAGATAACGAGGCATCTGAGGATCAAGGCTTCTTCATCTGGGTAAGGATCTTTCACCGCCATCGAGGCAGGTTTAGGCAAACGTATCGTACCGCAAGGTTGAAAACCACGTTCAAGATTTTATCTGGTCAGTCCATCATTGCAGTTTCGTGAGAATGAACTGATAAAAATAGTTATTTCAAACAATTTCCTTTAATCCATTGTGATGATGAAATACTGATGGGAAAATGATCGTATCATTCTTGCGTCAGTCACCGTCCACGATAAACTGGAGTCAGATGTATCACGCGACTTAAAATATTAACTATTCATCAGTCTGGACCAGCAATACGTCAGATCGTGAGTTAGAAGATCATTCTCCGTCATCCATGTACCATTCTGGCGTCAGTCAAAGTTTGACCAGACTGACGGACTGAAGTGATGAAATACTGAGCGTGTAACCTCCCTTTAATTACAAGAGTTTGTCGACCAGGGTATCAATATCGTTCGCTTTACTCGAAATTACTTGGTCTGGCCACGTCGTTGGAGTTACATCGGCATTGCTTTGAGTAGGGCAGCAAGCTTCAAAAATAAATGCATAGAAATTGCCTCATTAACGACCGGACAGTGCCGCGTGGTTCATTACCTGCATTTCTAAGCATTCATTTTTGTCGCTAAAATAAAGTTTTTTTTTCAGTTATGAGTGCACTAGGTTGACTAGGTAATATAATATTGCTCCTAACAAGACCATGATTTTTATAAAATTCAGCAACACAATTAAGTACACGTTGTAATCCTAAGGAGTCCTCTCTTATTACAGCTCTGCAAGCAAGTGCAGCAACTACAAAAGTCCATTCGAAATGCCGTCTGTACTGGGTGGAAGATTTACCAATCTGACCCATATCTCAAGTCTCTTGTCAGAAGCATCCTGTTCTTCTCCATGGGTCTGAAGCTATACCACGACATGCTCTCAGGCTTTTCTAAAGACTGTATCAAGTAAACTTCCACTGCGGAATTTTGCCAAGCATGAAATCGACGTAAAATAAAAGACTGTATTTAGACAACAGTTAAACCAGAATCGTCTATTTAATTAGTTGGATTTATTTTGTGAAATTTGTCTGTGTTTGTACCTACGTACTTACTTTTCAGTCATGTTTTTGTGAATTAAATCAAGTGTAATATTTATTATTAAATTTTCATCGTTGTCTCATAGCACAACTCCAAGTTAAAATCCTGGTCCTGTCCATCTGTGAATTATCTTTTATATAAATGAAAATCAATAATCACAAGTATGAAGACGCATCATTTGAGAATGGTTCTACCGATTTGGATTTTTATTTGTTGTGTTTGGAACTTGTAACGAGTGAAACGGGCTCGAACATATTTAATTAAAAATGCACATTTAACCGGCTACAAAACATGTTGATCATTTTTAGAATCTTGTGATAACTAAATCATCCTCGTTTTCATTTTGTGTTCAGCGTGAAGTCAGTTATGGCAAGGCTTATAAGGTTATTATGGTATGTTTAGCTATCTAACCTAACCCCGGGAAACGGCATCTAGGCTTCTTTTTATCCCGTATAATACAGACAACATTACAAAAATAACCAATGTTTTTTATGTCCAGTCGACCTTAAAGTAACTGCACACTTTTGTACCTTATCGCTTGAACGTCGCTGACAGATAAGTGCATCAGCTCAAGCATAACCTATAGTATAGTGTACTACCTATAGTGTGCAGCTAAGTTATACTTAGCTGCCGACCGTGAATGTGACTTCTTCTTGACGAATGACGAGTGAAAAAGAAAAGATATACAGGCTGGAAAGTTCGAATGCCACATGGAAGGCAATAACACATTATGTGTAAAGGAGACTTTCCTTTATTATTAAAAACTATAAACTCTGCATTTATGGATTTTGGAAATGTCAAATGCGGTAAAATAACATGACGTATTTTATGACGCAGATCTAAAGGGTTACCAATACGGTTAATTTTTCTCTAAATAACAAACACAATCAAAATAACGGAAGGCTATGAATACTAGCAATTACCATTTAACTTTGTTTTCACCCGCCACGGGAAACGTACCAATATTTAAGGTAGTTGCCTACCATGTGGCATTCGAACTTTCCACCCTGTATGTGAATTATATGATGATTTCAATTTAGTACTTATACGTAGCCAACCTTCTTCGTCTTTTCCTCTATGGCGTTGGTCAACCTAGTTCGACAAATGTAATAACTGTCAACGTCTCTTGGCAGACGCTGGCAGACGCTTCTACTTGTAAAATGTTTATTTACTCTTATTCGTAATTTTACTTGTACTCTATGCATTGAATTATTTTCTAAATGCGTATTCCTTTAAAATTATCAAGTTTTCTCTTCACAAAATGCAATAAAGTTTATTAGGGTAAACAGACCCCAGGATCTTTCAGGCTGTGTGAGCAAGAGTCGTCCCATGGTGAGGTACGGGCTACCGTGCTGCCATGGCGACAGTGGTGACCACGATTCCGAGGATAGTAGACCTTGTGCACACTCATTGCCCGAGAAAAAAGACTCTCTCAGCAAGGTAAGATCATTAACATCGCAAACATTGCACTATGATTCGCGTAGAACAAATTAGCTGGACAAAAGTCACTTTCTAATTACTTAGATATTCTTATCACAATCAATTAACAACACTTAGGCACTAATTAGTTCATACATTATAATTACCACGTTTCACTAATGAGGAAGTATTGAGGGTAAGTATATAAGATATTGTGAACCCTTTACAGTAATCATTTGCAAACTGCGTTCTGGTTATCACGTTACTGTGTAAGTTTAAGAAACTATTTGCGTCTTGGTTAGAAATAAAAATGGAAGATGAAGGTAAGAACTATTTATTTTTATTATTTTATTGTGGTAAATTTTGTCATATGCTATTTAAAACACGCTATGTTTTTAAAAACTTGTAATTTTCTGTCCCTTTTCGAACATTATGGGTCAAACAATCATATGTACCCGCATGTACCCACCGTAATATTTTGATATATGATAGATAATTTTATGTTGTTTTATATTAATGTAATTTTAAACTGCACACATGAGTACATCTAATTTTTTAAATATTTTTTTTAGATACTACACTTGCGGTATCAAGAACGGACTTTTTTGAAGAATGGAGAAAACACCCGAAGTTAACAAGAAACGAAGACTTATTACGGTTTATTTCATCGAAATATGACCTAAGCGGAGCCACTGCACAATCCCTAAGGGACATGAAAATGAAAATTTCTAAATTATCGTCGACAATTAATGAAAAGTGGAATACTGCCGGAAAAAACTTAGAACGGTTTTTAAACATACATTTGGTTACAGGGTGCCCGCTACCGTTCATAAACTACTTGTGCATAGCTCTGATATAGTAAAATCAGCCCTTGTACCTATTGGGCAGCTTTCTGAGGAAGCTCAGGAAGCTCGAAATAAGGACTGTAGGAGATTTCGTGAAAATAATACACGTAAGCGGTCACGTAATGCTACGAATAGGGATTTACTTAATATGTTACTGATAACGTCTGATCCTGTCATTAACAGCTTAAGAGAAGTCCCGCGAAAAAAAATAGGAAAGTTCCCTTCCGAAGTCATAGATTTACTAATTGCCCCTAGTGTTAATGTAAATAATGTAAGTTTAATGAATAATGACAGCAACTCGGCTGTCATTTATATTAATAGCCATGATTACTCAACAGCGGATTCTTCTGAAGATAGTGATGATAATGATAATTAATTTGTAACATAGTTAGTATGTGTATAATAATAATACCTAGTTTAAGAATGATGTTTTGTACTATTTTAAATAAATTGGTATGTGAATATTATCATTTTTTTCTTTTGCACCCTCAATTCTCAAACTAACATTACATTATTAAATTTAAGTATACAACTATACCTACTTAACATACCCATAAATATGGATATATGTGATAAAATAATTTTGTCCAGCTAGCTTGTTCTACGCGAACTACTGTGCATTGTGGTGAAGTACAGGCCGCATTAGCGATGGGTGCGCTTCAATCATTGTAAAAACTTTTTGCACAAGTAATTTCCCTTAACTACCTACGAAATGGATAACAAAAGTCCAGCATAAAAACAAAATAGCGTATATTTTTGTAGCATAACAGTCACATAATAGAAAACTCATTTAGCATAACAACCTTTTGTGTAACATTAATATGGAATAATCAAATTGGAATAATACCATGTGATATACTATACCTACATTAAGTATACTTAATCATAAAAATAACAAAAGCATTTGCCATAATGATCATGTGGTATAACCAATAATAAATTAAAACCAATGACACGTAAACCAATCTACTAACTTTGGCCAATCTCGCTTTTACTTATAGGTTAGGTTAGGTTAGAGTGTTAGTACAGTAGAGGTAGAGCGTCAAAGCGCGAAGTGACATAATTACACGGAATAGGAGCTACGGTGTCTTGTTCGCACCTACAATTCTTTCTGAATTACTATTACTTATACTATTTATTGAGTCAGTACCTATATATGGAGGGAAATGAAGTTTTTTTTTAATTTCAGCGTTATTATCTGCGTTATTATATTATACATACGTTATGTATTTAAATATTATACAAAATGACTTTTATTATATTAATACGTTATGCATAGGCATCGGAGTTTTTGTCGCACGGTAAGACTAATAGCAAGCTATGGAGTCGTCATTTGCCTTAAATCTAAACTCTTATTCATATTCATACTCATTTATTTAATTTATCTTAAAATGCCTCTATAGCGGTCGGTCGTGTATATTTATCTTAGTCAAGTTAGAAAAAAACCTATTAGATTATAAATTCATAACTTGAACTATACACCTGCGAATAGGTAGTTCGCCACTAGTGTAGACTAGAACATTCACTTCTGCCGTGTTTTCATGTATCTTTTGTTTGTTTATAAATTTTCGTAATTAAATCAGTATAAAAATGGTAATTATTTTTTATTGTAATATTTATTTTCCAAATATTAACATTAAATAATCGTTTCTAAACTCGTCAACGTTGTTGTCTTTGATTATTAAAAAAAAAACTTAATAAATAAATGAGTATGAATATGAATAAGAGTTTAGATTTATAGCAAATGACGACTCCATAGCTTGCTATTAGTCGTACCGTGCGACAAAAACTCCGATGCCTAGTTATGCATCTAGTTACTATGCACACCCATAATTATTACTCAGGGCATTATTAATTTCAGGGCATAATCATTATACAAATCAGAATATATAATTTGTGTTAGTTATTCAAAACGAAAATGAGTACATTTGTTTATATACAAAACAATACACACCCTAAGCAATCGTTAATTAGACGCCCTTGAAAGGAGGGTAGTGGATGCAGGTAGACTGTCCACGACCGGAGAGGATTATATTATGTAGTGCTCACTTGGATTGGAGAGGCTTATGCTTGTTTACGCAGGAACCAGCTAAAATAGGATAAAACAAATTGAATTGAGTTCAGTGCTTTCTAATGTGTTTAAGTAAATACCTATTCTAGAATTAAATTTAACAGAGCACCGATGGTTCCGCAACTACGTAATTTTTTTATTAAATATTAGAAATCCAACGAAGTCCTATGTTGCTGCTTGCTGTCTCTTTCATTTTGATGTCCCATCCTACGGTGCATAGATCTCTTTCGCTCTTTTAACTAAACAGGAGCCTTAGATAAGATGTTTAACGGTAATGTAAAAAAAACGAATCTGTCAGAATGTAAGGAATTGACATAAGCACACGACGTGACCGTTCGATTGCTTACGTCAATCTTAGGTATACATTTTCGATAACGATAGCGTTCGCTAAATGCTTCTTGTCTAGGCCCCCAGGAGCCGTAAATTCTATTTGTATGCCTTTTGTTTTTCTTTGTCGACAAAGTAGGTATGTTAACAACCTTAAAAAGTTTTCCCTGTGACGGTTTTTATCTTTTTCTAATTCACCCTTATGTGTTGTATGTATGAATGTGGAAGAAGCGAAAGTTTGTCAAGATCGTAGCAAATGGAAAGAAGTGGTCTCTGCCTACCCCTCTGGGAAACAGGCGTGATTTAATGTATTTATGTATGTGTTAGAGCAATCCTTCTATTAGTTATTGATGTAATTTAAGATATAGACTAGAGTCTATTATTTGTCTACGTAGGTATCTAAGATAACAAAAATCATCTATTTGAATAAGCTATAAAAAAATAAACTTGCGAGCTTTCAAATAATATTCAAATCAAATTAAATCATTAATATATTTCATTAACATTTAGACACACATCGTTGCTTAAATACTAAAGGGCCTCAAATCAAAATGTGTTTGTGTTGCATTTAAATTCGGAATGCTATATACCTACTTTAAGTTTTAAATCAAACTATGTATGTTTTTGCTTTGAGGCGCTTTAGCATTTAAGCAGCGACATATACATTTAGGTAATATCAGATGACAGGTTAAAATAACAATAACACGTCAAAAGCAATCAGGTTGGAATAGAATAGAGCCCAAGCTAGATCATTATATCGCAGCGTTTATCTCACTTTCCACCTCATCCCACGTTTGAATCTTAAAACAGTCATAACATAACCAGTATTCTCGCTTTCCATCAACAATTACACTGGTTTTCACTCAGTATCTTAGTACTTAATAGATAGATTTCCAGAATAGTGCTTCTCACTACTCGTGATTTGAAGTTGTAGAAGAAATGTAGAGATCCGGGCACTGTATGGTATCTACTTTCAGTACCCTTAACATGAGTTACGATTACCGTACTCGCTAGCGAGTCAAATGCTCTGTCCCTCGCACTCTATAAGAATACTTGCGAGGTCTGCGAGGGATAGAGCTTCCAATCGTTAGCGAGTACGTTAATTGTAACTCATGGTAAGGGTACAGATCCCTTAGCCCCTTACATCACCAAACTATACAAGTAAATAATTTCATAAAAGTTAACGACTTGTACACAGTTGTAGAGCTTTGTGGGATTATGATCTGGTTCAGTTCGGTAGCCTAAAAGGCCCTTGAATTTTAATAAGTATAGCATATACCTACGCATAACTACTAACATATTCATTGAATAAACAAACGACATCGTTTTTGGTTAGAAATGTTTGTTTTTGTCTTGCCTTCTCAGTCACTAAGCTGACTAAAGGTACTAAAGTGTACACATATTTATGAACTCGACTGTATCTTTCGGTGCTTCCGGTAAGATAATTGAGTAGGTCTAACACAAGTAAGCAGAAGAATAAATATATGTTCAAAGACTATTGGACCGATTTCAAAAATTATTTCTCCATTAAAATGCTACCATTACTTATCCCTGAGTAGCATAGGCTGTGCTTTGCGCGGATGGAGTCGCTGGTCGCGGGCGACGGCTAGTGGTTGATGAGGGACTTAATCGCGTAATATGTACAAGAAGTATAATTATTGAGCGAGTAAGGGAAATTTAAAGACGTAAGTACTTACTTTTTTATATCTTATTGACATTGTGACAAGAGCGAAAAGGTACGTCTTTCACTTTCTCTTATGGTGCATTCCTATATATATTTAAAACCATGGGTAGAGTTGTGACGTCTCGTTAGAATTTGACACATTTTGTACGTAGCAAATGTCAAAATTTAACGAGACGTCAAACTATCCACGGAAAGCACCCTCACTGAACATAGATACTGGGTAGTGATTCTGTAAACAACGCCGGTCGTGCGGACTGTCGAGTGATATCTAAGCGGCGAGATTAAGTAGTCCCGTCAGTGCGAACAAAACACATTGTAGCGCGTGCATTTTCAATTTAGCAGCACGATGAGTCGAACGTATAAGGCTGCTTAGTTGAAAATGCACGCGCTACAATGTGTTTTGTTCGCACTGACGGGACTACTTAATCTCGCCGCTTGGTATCACTCGACAGTCCGCACGACCGGCGTTGTTTACAGAATCACTACCCTGCTCTCGTCTAGTCTCGTTCGCCCTCGGATGGTTGCGGCTCGAGACTGTCGGCGAGAGGGTCTCGACGAGTGTGTATACAACAAGTATTCCTTGTACTAAGTACAGTATAGTATCTATGTGTGGGAATCGTGTTAGTTTAAAACAATATAAAAACAAAAACAAAAACAGTTCTCTCGTTGATTACAGTTCTTCTCAGGACTGAAATATTTATGGAGGACATACAGTTGTAGTCCCTACCTCAGATCAATCTTTAGAAGCGGCCTGTTCTTCCTTATGGGTTTGAAGCTGTACTACGATTTGGTCTCGAGCTTTGCTGATTGTGGCTCGAATGATATTTGCATCAAGTAAGTGGGATTTCACCAAGTAATTTACTAGACTGGACAATTCTAAACGACTTCTTATAATTTATAATTTAACCATCGTTAATTCTGAAACCATGACTATAGTCTATTAAGTTTTTGGTGAAATTAAGTTTTTTTTAAGTAACATTTGCTACTCACATGTTTTTATTAAGTCAAGGTAAGTACAGTCAAAAGCACAAATATATATATGGTAATCGTGCCAAATATACCTATGTAAATAAACCCTTTTGTTAGAGACAAGTTTTGGAATGTTGGGAACGTGTATTTATTTATTTATAAATTTATGCCGTCGACTGTACAATGCGAGACCTCTTAAAAGGTCGGTCAGGTTTATACTTCTTTCTCACTCGCTCTCATGTGACTCTAACCCACTATAGCCGAATCCTTTAAGACCCATTGCACTGTGCTAGTGGTAGTAAGTCCTGGAATGGTAGATAGTACCCACTAAGGGGACTTTGACTGTCGTTTCTGACTTTTCTAGTGCTCTAATCGTAGTTGGTCCTGTGTATTAATTTGATCCCTAAAAAAAGGAGATGGTTTTTAACCTTTTCAACCCTATGTCAAAAACAAAGTAGTCACTCTCACGCCAATGACAGCTAAACACCAGAGCTAATGTCAACCTTACCTCATAGCCACATAGGTAATTTACGCTGTCAACCATAACGGATATGTCCGTCGTTGACGTTGAAACAGTAGTGCGGATATATCCGTCAATGGCGTGGAAAAGGTTAAAAAAATATGTCATCCATTCGCAGCCCAGAACGTTTACGCTTCCCCTGCCAATGAAGACATTACGAGACGGAGCCGTTCCTGCCTGCTCGATCTGCGCCAGCGCCGCAACTCCCGCCTGCCGAACTCAGCGACAAGACTGTTTGACGGCCTTTACAATACAACAACCCAATAAACTACCGTGTTGACTATTAGTGGTGTTTCATATTTCATTATTGCACTGAAGGTGATATCAGACGGTTCACTGGAGTGAATGTTCTTTCGAGTGAATGCTTCATTTTTCTTTCATTCCATGTTCACACGGCTTAGCTGGAATGACGTAAATAAGAACATTCATCCGTAGTTTCGTTCAATATGGCGTTGAATAAATGATTCATTTGTAGGGGGAATGGATGCGGAGTGAAAATATCCAACACCGTTTGATCTTCATTCGGCACTTCTCTTTCACTTTGCGTCTGAACGTGTCACTTTAAGTGAAAGATGCAAAATGACATAAGAAAATGAACCGTCAGATAATCACCTTGACAAAGTAAACGTCAAAAAGTGCACATAGAAGTTTTACATGAGCGTCATAATCATAAGAGAACCTTACGGCGAAGTGATCTTGATCGGTACCATAATGGTAGAACCCTAGCCGTCTTTGGCTTCCTCGACTAAAAATTATTATAATTTGCGATTGTAAAACGTAATATCTTACCTTTAGTAGGTAATAAAGTAATGTACTAAGGTAACTACGGAACACGAGAAATGCTTAAGTGGATAAGAAATTACGGATTCATTTCTAATGTTTAAATTAACATATTTAGAAGTTAGGTAAAGATATATTTTCGATTAGTATAAAGGGGGTTTCGTATATTCACACAAATTGCACGACAATGAAGTTTCTGACTATTCACATTGTTGAAAGCAGTAAAACAATGTTAAAGTTATTTGTTGCTATAGATTTACCTATGTACAGTCAACAGCATAAATAAGTGATTATTTATGTACCTTGTCACTTTAACATCGTGTTTGAAATGTTATACAAAATTGTGAAACGATTGAAAGCGACAAAGTACAGAAATGATCACTTATTTATGCTGTTGACTGTACCTACATAACGAGTCATCATATTTGCCAGTCGGTCGGTCACTTTAGTTTTAAATTATTTCTTTATTGATAAGAGTTGTTTTTTTGTATTTTATGTCTTGGTTGCGGGGACCTTTAAGCCACGTCTCTGATGAGATTTAACCACATGTTGTTCATTGGGGCGAAGCGTGGGGCCGATGATTTTTAAGCTATATCAGTTGCCTAAGAAACAGAGTAAATTACTTGACAAAGTAAGTATCTTATGGCTAAAGAAAAAAGAATGAGATAACTCGGAGTGTCGAGCAAGTATGTTTGTCCTAGAAAAACTCGTTCCGAACCAGTCGCTCAGGTATTGTAATCTTAAAAGCCAAACTATTATTAACAAAATAACAAAAATGAACTTTACTTTGGAATACGGCGACTTTAGTCCTCTTGCCAGAAGCACAATTTTGCTGTCTTTTTCTTACATTAAAGTTAGAGTAAGACGGCAGTCAACTTCTCACATTTTTATTGCTAATCTAAACCTCGCTTGGTTAGGCATTTGCATGAGCAGGAAAATAAGATTTCTGTTCAAAGTGCATTTAATGGAGTTCCATTCGATGTATTTATTATCTAGTCACCGGTCCTCAACACTGCACTTTGTAAGATAACTAATTAGTTTAATATTATGTAGGTACTACTAAATAAGTGGTTTAGTGTTATCCTTTGAAGTACCGCGTGGTATCACCAAGCAGCAGTTCGCTTTGATGTGTTCTGGTGAGGGGAGGGCGTAGCTAGGATGTTGTTAAGGGGGGTCAGTCTTTTAATAGGTTACCTGCGTACACTATGCTATGAGTATGAAAACACTATGTAGGTATATGTTCCATAATAGGATAAGATAGTTAATCATAAATAACATTAGAACGGGGGAGTACGACAAACGTGTTATTTTGATGCCTTTAATTTTATCATAATACCATAATGGTTCATGGCTAATTTCTAGTACTAAAATCCGTATTTATAGTCAAGAAAAGTAATTACTTAAGTAAAAATAATGACTTAAGCAACGATTTTTATATGACTTTTGACACTACTAATACTCAAGTAATTACTTTTCTTCACTATAAATACGGGTGTAAGTCTCAGAGCTAGGCAGCGGACAGACGGACGGATGGACATGGCGAAACTGTAAGGGTTCCTAGTTTGACTACGGAACCCTAAAAAAGGTGGTCTAATCAAACAATGTCACGACCAACACAGAGATGACTGTAAAAACTGGGCTGAATTAGCCTGGGGACCTTGCACAAGAGAACCCATTTTGCGTGACGCAAACAACCCCACCAGCTTTTATAGGTGACCTGCATGTGACCTGTTACTTAACAGTGTATGGGAACCTGCGAGGAAAGCGTTCTTTGATATTCGGATAGTAAATACCAACGCTTCATCATACAACAACCTAAAACATAGCCGAGAGAAACATTTAAAATATAACCGAGCTGCTGAGGACGAGATCTCTTTTACTCCTATAGTCATCTCTTGCGAGTGAGCCCTAGGGATTGAATATACCAGCGTTTAAAAAAAAACCGCCTCGAAATAAAATAAAAATCGTATTTACAAAAAAACTATTGGCTTAAGCCATCATTAGTGGATTCCGGCTCCATCTTCGCATTCGAATGCTCTGGGAGGTTATTATGACATA
The DNA here is from genome assembly GCA_963966035.1 of Acleris laterana. Taxonomy (NCBI): domain Eukaryota; kingdom Metazoa; phylum Arthropoda; class Insecta; order Lepidoptera; family Tortricidae; genus Acleris; species Acleris laterana. The sequence continues at coordinate 8,563,966 of OZ014456.1, read as the reverse complement.
GCAATGCAGTTCATTTTACGGTGAGTGTAAAGGACGGAGCTATAGCAGTTACATAACTCTGTCCTTTTCTTTCAGCTTAAAATGAATGGCACAGATAGGTCATAATAACCCCACTGATGTGTCTTCTTGTTCCCCTTATACCCTGATGGAAACAGCTCTTTGGACTGAAATTTGCACCTTTACTTTAAACTTCTTCTATCTTTCCAATCACATTTTATTTATTTTTATATTGATTTGCCTTAGGTACACATTTTCATACGTTGTACGGATTATTACTTTTATATACCTACTTACTTAAAAAGAAAGTAGATATACTTAGCCTTATTACAGTAATGACATGTAATAAGTATTCAATCATGTTTTAAATTGCCCAAGTTAATAAAATAATTTATTGTAACTTTTTGAGCGATCTCTTAAGCTGTTTTTAACTGGGTTTAGAGCTGTCATATCATTATGATATTATTATAAAATTAAAACCTTTAAAATAGCACCGCAGCCTAACTTCCGTTCTAATTTTTTTAAGGATATCGTATCCTAAATATTAGGGTAAGGACCAACCAGTTGGGCCCGCTAACTCACTCAATTAAATAAATGTTCTATGAAACGTTGTGACACGGAAATTAGGCGTACAATTTGTAGGGATACTTTTCTTCGCACAACGGAACTTTTTTTCAGCTTCGTTGTTTGTATGGTTAACTGCGCTTAACTATGCTCCAACTTTTTGGTCCTTAACCATTATTGAACATATAAATAGTGTACATACTAATAGTACTTTTATGGTAATAAGGATTTCTTATATATATCTTGAAGCCAAGTCGGTCTTGATATTTTTTGTCATTAAACACGATGTAATTACAACTTAACGGTATACATTTTTCATTAGACACATGTACAGAATGAAGTATCTCTGCATGTATTACAAAAATATACTTTTATTAATGCACACAAAAGATTTAATAAGTACGTTACTAGCGACCCGCCCTCGCTTCGCTTCGGTTTATGTGAGTTTTCGGTAACACCCGTACATAAAACAAAGTTTGTTATACATGAAAACCTTCCTCTTGAATCACTCTATCTATTAAAAAAAACCGCATCAAAATCCGTTGCGTAGTTTTAAAGATCTAAGCATACATAGGGACAGACAGCGGGAAGCGACTTTGTTTTATACTATGTAGTGATTAAAGTAATTAACTGAGACTGGTAAACACCTGGTCGAGCCACACAAGGAAAATACACGTTAAAGGACACCGAGAGCACCAGAGCTAATTCAATCACTTGCCGCAACACACGGAGTTTTCGAAAAACATCTCTGTTGTGGACGTTGATAACCTTTGGGTCCCGCTCACAGTCAGGGCCGGCCATGCCATCAGTCGAGCTCAGGCCGCGTCGTAGTGCAGTGCTATAGGTATCAGTCCATCATTAATTCTCAATTAAGTGGTCATTTATTATGACGTCATGGATTTTCTGTTTGGTGTTGCTGGCCATCGCAGTCACCAAAGGTAAGTAAAAACAGGTTTTAATATAAATGCTACTTTACCTACCTACTGTCAGTCTAGTTCAGTGTTTTTAAACATCTTTAAACTAGTTAGTCCCGTTTACTCATAATGAATACCATTGATCAAGTTGGGTAAGTGGGTAGCAATTTAACGTTTATTAACATAATAAAATAGATAAAGGGAACTAACTTTGTTGCTGAGTTTATTGAAACCGATATTCAAATAGGATAGATAAATATCGCCCATACAAAATGTGTCGAAGGATGGTGGGCTAATTGGCCTATATGACCAATGAGGGCAAGCGATATGTTACCGGATAGGTAATTCTAAGTTGTAAAACTATTACGATGGCAGGTAGTTCGAATTCTTTGTGTGAAAAAAGTTATCGCCATGCAAAGACAGCGGTGTTTCAAAGTAATTATGCTAACGTCGTCTATGTAGGCGTCGCGATGTTCACAGTTATTTGAGGTTTCCCGCTACACAAAATCGTTGTAGAATAAAAAAAGATGTCCGATGATATAGTGCTTGTTGTTATTGGATTTTAGGCCAGTGTTCATCGATTTCTGCCCACTCTAGTTTTAATCCGAAGTAAGCCTATCTGTCCCCGGTTTGAACTTTGGGTTCGGCCATTAATGTAGCTACCTACCTACTTAGACAGATTATCAAACAAAACAATAATAACATTCGCTCTGAAGACAATGACACCAGTAATGGATCAATGATCGACATTTACTTTTCAAAAATCTATTTACACCGAATGATATCTAAATTAAAAGTCACAGTCGACCTAAGTGTCCAACACTGGGTGCCGCATTACCGTAGGTTTTTTGCTAAACTTTGTATAAAAGTACAGAAACAAAAATATTTTTTCGTATGGAGATAGCTTGAGCCCCGAGGAAAGACAAGGGCAACCGCTAGTAGATGGCTAGTAGTGTTAAATGACATCTACGCGGACGGAGTCGCGGGCAACAGCTAGTGTAAATAAACCTGCAGAATTATGTATTCTAGGAAGCAAGTTTGGTCGTAGAAGTATTTCTTTGTCCGTATTTAATATTCAAAGAACTACATGACTAAAATAGTACAGTAAACAACTATGTTATCAAGTGGGCTTACCCATTATCAAACTCGATTTTACCAACAATATTAAAACATTGATCCGTGATCCGTGTGGTTGCCGGGTTAGAATAGTGCTACTCCATTGTCTTCCCGTGGATGTCGTAAGAGGCGACTAAGGGAATAAAGACTTGTAGTATTGTCAGACGATGGGCTTGAAATCTTACACCAACGCTGGTAAACAAAACATCTTAGTGCAAAATGTAGCTATAGAATTTTATTATTTTGTGGTTTTATTACTTTTTAGAGTTGTAGGTAATTCTGTAGATCTGCCTACCCAACTCTGGGATTGCAGGCGTGAAGGTATGTACGAGTATGTATGTAACAAAACATTTTCTGAAAGTGGGACCTCATCACTAACGGAAAAGGATTGAATTTGCTTTAGCTATTATATTTGAAATACCACCTTTTGGCTTCTGAGGTCAGAATATGTAATGATAATGGACGCTAAAGTGGGATACTTAACCTCTAATAATCAATCATCGTTTGCTTTGTGACCTTACGAACTATAAAATCTAATAAAATATCTACATATTTAAAATACTTATATTAATTACAAAATAGATTAAGTGGCGGAAGATTTTCCATTGTAATTAAAGAAATGAAACCTTTTTATGTGTATGTGCAGCGTACATGACTATTTTATAACCACAATATTATTCGAATTCAATAGATAACTGCATAGGCTACGTACCTACCTACCCTAATGTATTCGTATAGCCTCGAAAGTACTGTGTTTTTATAATAGCAGCCCTAACTACCGAATGTACTATACCAAGTACATACTAAAAACATTACCCTCCTCCTTCTGCAGTTGGGTAAAAAAGTGTTTATTAGCATGAGACGGAGATATTTCCATTTCTTTGTAACTTTTGAACCTGTTATTTGTATTTTTTCTGTAAGTTTAACGTCAATAACACCTAAATAGGAACGATTACAATTAACAACGAGTAGTCAGACACGGTGATTAGTCAGGTCTGATCTACCAAATTATTAATTTGTACTTGTACAAGTCCTCGGGGACTTACGATACGAGGATAGTGTTGTGGCCTTCTGACAAGCTGGTTTTCCGTTTTTATTTTAAATTAAGATGAATAAGTTTTTTTTTTTGCTGAAAATGTCAGTCCAGTTTTGTTTCTTGCAATGGAGCTGTCGCGAGAATCGTTTCGTGCTATGATATTCTACGACTACAAAAGGAACTTAACCTTTAAGGAATCTAATAAAAATTTAAACGACGCATTTGGGGAGTCTGCTCCATCGTTAGCCACAATCTCATATTGGTACCGCGAGTTTAAGCGGGGTCGGGAGTGCCTCAAAGATAATATGAGTCGAGACCGGGACGGCCGTCGACTGCTGTAACGCCAAAGAACGCAGAAATATTACCCATCGGGAAATAGAGCATGAACTTGGTTTTGGATCACCCGCAGTTTCAAGCATTTTACATGATCATCTTGGCGTCAGGAAGGTCGCTTCGCGTTGGATACCGCATTTGCTGACCGAAGAGCAAAAAACCCGGCGAGTAGATTGGTGCCAGTTTATGCTCAAAAAATTCGACGGAGGCAATTCCCAACAGGTTTCTAATATCCTTACTACTGATGAGTCCTGGATATACTGCTATGACCCTCTAACAAAGCAACAATCTATGCAATGGGTGTTTGAGGAAGACGGGCCGCCATTAAAAATTGTTCGTGGCCGTAGTGTGAACAAAAAAATGATCGCCGTTTTCTTTCGCCGCGAGGGGCCAGTAGCTGTAGTTCCACTCGAAGATCGAAGAACAGTTACTTACTAGCCAGTGGTACACAGAGGTCTGTTTACCCCAGGCATTTGACAGACTTGGAGAGGATCGTCCAAAGAGCGGCACTCATGGAATTCTTTTTCACCAAGATAATGCACCTGCACACACCGCGGCAATAACAATGGATTTTTTTGACCAGTAAAGGTGTTCAGCTGGTGTCGCATCCACCCTACAGTCCTGACCTGGCCCCGTGCGACTATTTCTTGTTCCCCACTATAAAGAAAATGATGCGTGGCCGGACTTTTATGGACTCGAACGAGGCAGTACTAGAATTTGAGCGACTTTTCTTTGACCTTCAGCAGTACGCATTTTTTAAATGTTTTCAGGATTGGTTTTATAGAATGAGGCGATGTATTAAACTTGGAGGAGTACCTATATTTTGAAAAATATTAAAGTAATTTGTAAAAAAATGAATGGTTTTTAATTAACTAAAAATATTCATAGCAACCCTCGTATATAGCATGGCTTATCCAAAAAGGTCGGGAGATGTTTGTTTACCACATAAAAAAAATTATACATAGCAATATCGAATGAATACCTACTTTACTGTGTTGTAGGATATCCAACCTGTTTGACCCCTGGCAACTCGTTATATGGCGGACAAACAGCACCTGGCATTTTTGCATAAGCAAGCTATGTGTAGTCTGTTAGAAAGTCATGAAATGAAAATGATTAAAATAGCATAATGAAAAATACAGTAAACAAAGACTACTATATACACTAGGAAACAGACTAGGTTTAATACTGTATTGCTGTGTTTTATTATCCTATTTTATACTCATTTTTATGTCATGACTTCCTTGACAGACTATATGGCCACTTTTAATAAATATTAGTAATTGCTAAACCGATGGCACCGTAATGGTAATATTTAAATATAATTGGGATAAGGGTGAATATTTCAGAGCGCCAAAATGTATGTCTCGCTATAATGTCTTATGGTATTTGGGACAATCTATTTTTTTTACGACATTTCTATTAGGTAGGTACTATTGCTGATTAGTTGGGTAATTTTTTTTATACATATACTACATCTTAATGAGCAACTAATAAGATGTGAAAAATCAAAATTTCATTAAATTGCGATTATCTCAAAACCGTAATACTTCCTAGATATGTTAGGCTGTAGACATATAAGGCAAAGGTTCGACATGTTGATTTGATTTTTTTAATTAATCACGTTCATGAAAACGTTTTAACGATTTCGATAAAAAATAATTGGGTCTAACGGGGTCTTAAACTAGATTTGTCAAGTGGTCATCTTCGGGATGATTCGGTTTCAACACGAGCGAGGATTGGTTTTCGAGGTACTGATACAATAATAATACTTACACAGCCGCAGGCGTTACGACGTGCAGCGGTGAAGCACAGTGCATCCCGATCGAGGCGTGTTCGGAGCTGAACAGACAACTGCAGCAGGGCCACTCGCCGAAACTGGTCGCCCTGCTGCAGAGTCTGCACTGCGGCTTCCAAAACGAAAAGCCTAAGGTACATCAAACAATATTAACATTCATATGTAAATGCACCACTTGCCAAGATAGCCCAATAACGAGCATTATTAGCGGTTCTCCCCCACTAGACCGAATTTCATAAACGCTGATTTCATTAGGTATACCAACGTTTGACATAATTTTCATTAGCCCTAATGCCATGACAGCTAAACTTGTATGTCTTAATTGATTACTAGACCTAAAGTTATAAAACTTATAAACCCTAATGTTTACATGAACTAAAAAACCAATACAAACACTTCGTATAAAATAAACACATTAGAAAAATCTTAGGATAGGTATGTACCTATCTCTTACAGACTACAGGTACAAGGACCGAAGGCATACCTAAATACTAGTCCCCACACTAGGCAAGCTCTGTATCGTGGGGACAGTGAACTTGCCTTGATTCGTTAGCTTAACTTAACCTACAAAACCTTTTAAAACAATGATTTCATATTTTACGTGCTTTTCCAGATTTGCTGTCCACCTGGTTTCGAGTACGTTCAAGACTCTAATAATAGAATTGGTATTCATGCTTCCGGAAACGCCAATAATCAGGGTTCAACAGGGACCTTCGGCCAGTCAGCGGCCGGCACCGGCGGCAGTCAGTCGGGTGCAACGAGCGGGGTCGGGCTGCTGCCGAGCAGCAAGGTATGCGGGATCCAGCCGAGCGACAGGATCGTGGGCGGCCAAAGGACAGATCTCGACGAACACCCGTGGATGACTCTTCTTCGATATGATAAACGTAAGACTTATATGATGAGGCGCGCACATAATCGTGATTGTGGCCATAATAATATGGTGTAAGTTAAATTACAAGTGAAGTTGCTGTTGCCACTATCAGCATTCGTTGGCGTAATGAAATCTCAATCTCAACTAAGACAAACCCTCTTTTAGTTTGGCGTTATAAAAAAAACTCGTCCAAATGCAATAATAAACATGGCATATCAACAATGCAATAGGTCTTTATAAGTCTCCTGGGTTCGGGTAAACTCAGACAGCATAAGAGCATACGAGACCGAGTGAGAAAGAAGAACAAACCCCACTACACTACTGCACAGCACTACTTTATACAATTACTCATATTATGTAGTTCTGAAATGAAATTAGCGTGATTTTTTGTTACAATAATTACTTAAGTAAGGCAGGAAGATGGCATCACATTGAATTTAGCTCACGAAACTCTATTACATTACAAATCATGTTGTTTTCCACCAGCTAACGGTTGGGGGTTCTATTGCGGCGGCGTGCTGATTTCTTCTCGATACGTGTTGACGGCGGCGCACTGTGTCAAGGGGCAGGATTTACCGACCACATGGAGGCTGTAAGTGTATTTTCATCACACTTGCTCGTAAATAGTGTCCTAACATGCTAGAAAAATCGACCGTAAATCCAAAATAATACCCGCGGGCCTTTTTTTACCATTACGTAACTAAAGTGCGTAATAGCTTTTTTTTTAAATATTATACGTGGACTCAAACTATCACAATACGTCAGGACCCCAATTCTTGTGCCATTCGATAAGAGGTTTCATTCGAGATGAAATGTCAGTTGAATACTATTTCCTAACAATCTCGCATAATAAACTATTGATCTCATATGTCACTAGAATCGGACTCCGAACACGTTTGACATTATCTGTGGTAAGTCACAGACAATGATGTAGTCTGCCGCTAATAAGTTAAAAATATGATCTTTTGTCTGATTTTATTTCATTTCCTCGCAATTGTGATGAAAAACATTGTATGTTACACGGGTGGTAAAGGAAATACAAAGCTCGAGTCATTAAAGCCCTCAGCCTTCGGCTTCGGGCTTCTAACAGACTCTCGTTTGTAATTCTTTCTTTACCACCCTTAATACACAATGTACTATTAACGTTAAAGATACCGTGATTTCATCCGCGCAAAAGTGGTTTATATTAATCCAGCTATCCAGAGGGTCACGTGCCGCTTCCACCCCTCCTTAAACCGGATTTAACCGATTATTGAACAGGAGACTTAAATTAAGGCTTGTTTACAATATATTGGCTCATCGTGAATCGTATTTTGCATACCCTGCTCCTTCCTGTCCTGTGTATACTCCGGCCAAACGCTTAGCACATTGAAATAAATATTCCAGGAGTCAAGTTCGCCTTGGCGAATGGAACACATCTAGCAGTCGAGATTGCTATGGGGGCGACTGCAGCGGCCCGCCCCAGGACGTCGTGGTGGAGGAGGTGATCGCGCACGAGGGCTACAACCCGGCAGACACCAACCAGCACAACGACATCGCGCTGCTGAGGCTGGCGCGGAATGTGGAGTACACTGGTAAATATCGACGGGGTGTCGGTTCTTCTCCGCAATAATTTGCCGTAGCATCAAAGAAGGCGGGTAACTGCAATGTTGTAGTCAAAGCATTCTATATTCTATTGGTAACCAAATTAAATTGAAAATGCTTGTATGAACTATCACCCTGCAGTTAACCGACTTCTTTGCTATAAAAGGCTTGTTTACACGTTGTGAAGTAGCAAGTGCAGGTGAGAAGTGATTAGTTAACATGTTTTTATGGTGATAAGTGTTAAGTGTTAAGAAATCGTTTACACATTGCTTAGTTGTGCTTGTGCAAGTGTAATATGTCGATTTTAAACTTCTTATTTTTAAATATACCTCCTTAGGGCCAAAGTCTGGGATATGCATGGTTTTACTAATTTGTAACAAAGCTGCGTCTCTCAGTTGTTTATTTCTATATTCAGCACAATTTATGTTACAAAGGCACTCGTACTTTATGTATTCCATTACGAATTTCAACGTTTGCTCCTCAGTCCACCTCATTTTTATACCATACTATGCACTTAACAAGCAGATACTGTTTACACGGTGTTTAGAGGGTGAGACTGCGAGTGCGGGGAGTACGCGGGTGTGCGGGGGCAACAACTTAACAGGCAAAAATAGAACGAGCGTCTATTCACTTTACTTCACACTCGCACTTGCCACTTAACAGCGTGACCGTTTACACGTTGTTTTTACTAATCACTTTACACCTGCACTTCTCACCTGCACTTGCTACTTCACAACGTGTAAACAAGCCTTAACGACAGTGATGGTCTCGTCCGAAGCACTAGTAGATTCACTGCATGTTCTTTCTCGTTCTCTCACTCGCTCTTAATATGATCGTATGAGAGCGATTGAGAGACAAGTACAAATCCGAAGTACCTTCTCAGAGCTATCGAACTGTGTAATCCAGCAGGCGTCTATTATATTTTGTTTTACCCCTATTGCAATTTTACCACTCGGCCGCCTTTACTGTCACGTTGATAATAGCTGTCATAACAAATACGATAGCTATAAGTCGGGGTGAATACAAAGTGGGTTAGAGGGCTAGTTCGTGTCGCGGTTGGCGTATACATAATATACGCCTCGTTTTAAGAGGGTAGTTATAGCGGTTTATACGTAATGATGATGAATTTATCCTGTTTAAACTTAATACAGGAACATCACCCTACCTTCCTACCTACTCGAGGACGAGTAAGATGTGATTCGGTTAACTAAGAAATTGGCAACGACAAAATGCATGCACTTTGTCGTATCTACGTACTTACGTACTATTTTTACGTGACCCAAGCTTTGTGAATGTATTCAATCCTAGCTTTTTATAATGTTGATAAGTACTTGTAACTACCCGCCGTGACACCACAGAGGCCCTTGCTAGATGCACTAGGTATGCTAACTATATCGTCGCCGTAGAGCGAAAATTCACCAAGTCGAAAAATGGCCGAAATTTAGTTATGAATGTCATCGAAATCGCTTTTTTTTTGTGCAAATTTCAGTCTTATTATTATGTACATAGCTATTATAGTTTCGATTTTAAAAAGTAACAGAAGTCATTAAATTATACTTCGTCTCTCACTACGTAAGGGAAGAATTACCTAATTCGTTTGATTATTTATGGTCTACATGAAACCGTACAATAAATGCACCTAAATCGTCTTGGTAACTTTTTCTCTAAATATTCCGAAGTCACGATCAAGAACTACTTTATTCAAAAAGTCACTAAAATTACTTAGCTAATTTCTGAGTAATAGTTTTGTCAGAAAATATGAAAGCGAAAACTAACTAAGTCTATTTAATGATTTCTCAATCGTCACACATAGACAATGTGGACAGTTTATCGTAAACGAAAATTGATTAATCTGTTTGAGTTAGTTTTTTCCTATTAAACAGGGTACCAATGCTTGTTTACATAATTAATTAATTACATTTGATGAATATTTGTACGACTTCACCGTGCGTCGATGTAATATAGGTGAATTTCGCGCGTAAGTTAGTTAATTTTTTCGTGAGTGGCGCGGCGCTGTTAAGCGGCGCGGGACGATTTTGCTCAGTTACTTTACTCGTTGTTGTGATAAGAATAATAAAATAAGTATCCTAAGGTAGAAAATGAAGCGCGCTAAGTTTATATTGGATTTGGTGAATAAGAAAGATGATGCCGGCAATGAGGTAAGTAAGTATTTTTGTTATTAAAGTTTCTCAATTCAGTAATAATTATTATACACCGTGCCCGGGACGTACCCGAAGGATTATAATTTATAACCATCGATTCTAGACCCTATTTGGAGTATATAATGTGGTATAACATTTAATGATTAAATTAATTTATGTTGTACATTGATGATATTGCTATTAACAACATGAATCTTTCTTGGTAAATAATGCTTTATGTTAAGGCGATAGAGTTCAAATTAAATTAACTATGGAATTGTTTTTTACAGAATAAAAATCTCGGAAATTGTGCGTTATTGGACTACATGTTATACCACATTATATACTCCAAATAGGGTCTAGAATCGATGGTTAAAATCCTTCGGGTACGTCCCGGGCACAGTGTAATAACTACATTATTACATCATCGTTTTGGTGGAAAAAAAAATAACAAACATTTTAAATAACGTACTATACTGTTTTGTAGGTTCCTATTGAGATGTACGTGTAATTGGTAAGCCAAGAAGAACAAGATTGACCGCAATGTAACTAAATGCTTTTCATTACTTGCAGTGTGATGCCTAATGCTTGTTTTATTTGAATTCTCTTGCCTGTTTAGCAAATTTCTGTTTTTTTTATAAATCTTATAACCAATGGTCGGAATAAGGAGTGCTGAGGTTCGTTACCCGGGGTGTGATTCTCTCAGTAGCATGGCTTCTGTCGACAAGAACGAACGTATAAGGCTGCCTAATTGAGAATGCACGTGCTAAAATGTGTTTTGTTCGCTCTGACGAGACTACTTAAACTCGCCGCTGCCATATTCACTCGTCCGTTCGTCCGACCGCGTGTTTGAGAGAATAACAACCCTGAGTGAGAGATGAATACCTACGTTTTCATTTATAAAACCATTTCTTTTTCATTCACACCACACGCGCTCGTTTCATTCAAGCTTGATGTAAAAAAGGACCACGATACCTATTCAGACTATTGTATATAAGATACCTAACTATAAGTAAGTTTATTAACAATGGCGGCTTCGGAAAGCATAGAGTTTCCACAATGTACAACAATGAAAATTCCGTTAAAACGACTCGTTTGCGAGATTGACGTCAAGAGGATAAACCAGCAAGTGTGTAAGGAGCGTGTTTCGTCACGCAGTGAATTTTGAATAAGCGCATTGATTATTATCAAGTTAATTTGGCCAGATTATTCTCAGAGTCAATTTCAAAGGCATGCTTTTTAACCGAATTTAGTTACATGGTTATATAAAGTGTGATATCATTATAACAAGCTTTTTAATTTAATTGTATGGTGTGTTTTGTGTTTGCTGATTACTAATACCGGTTTATGAATTTATTTCTATAAAATATAACTTATATCGCATGAATTGCACAGTTTTTATTTCGAAATACTTAGCATCTAACCGGGCCGGGGTTTTGGTCTATAGTTAAGTCAACTAGTACAGTCACCAGCAATAATTATATTATTCAACATTGGCCGCAAAAACATCTGACACGTCTTTGTTACTACAGGTATAAGTGTGTCAGATATTTTTGCGCCCAATGTTGGATAATATATTATTGCTGGTGACTGTACTTATAATCCTACTGAGAGTTCGGGGTCAGTAGAAAGATGTAAACAAATTAAATTAAATTAGTACAGATTAGTTCGTTTGGTTTTGTTTATACATTAGAACTTTTCTATTGACCCAGAATTATGATTTAACTAATGCAGCACCAAAGTCGCTTCGCCGCACAAATAGACGCAAGATGCAAGACCCAGCTTGTGATAGCAATGATACCAAAGAAGAATGGATAACACAGCTAAAAGATTATCACATCCCACACGCTTACGCGACTCCTTTACCCATTTCGGAGGCAAAAAAGAAAGACCTCATTGGTCTATGCAACAAAGGCATAGTACCACAAGAGCTGCATTCGTGGTACAGGTCTTTGCGTACCAGCACGGAAGCAGTTGACAGGCTATGTCAACCGGACATTACAGAGGAAGGTGAAGAGTAAAGTATTACTTTAATTGTGTTATAATATAAAGTTTGCAGACACTTATGATTTTACTTATTTTATTAAACTATTATTCTCATTATGGTGTTTTATCTGAAAACCTAACAATAAACCCTAACAAAAAACAATCAAGTTAGGTTCTACTAGATAAATATAACGAACTTTATTATTAGAGTTATAATTTAACTAAATTAACTTAGTTTATTTCAAAACAAGTAAAAATTGGGAAAAAAGTCACTAAATCCGGTCTAAAAATCACTAAGTCACAATTTGGGCATAAGACTTGAGGGGCAAAAATGTTTTTTGCAATTATCTATAAAATTATTAGAGTTAATAACTTTTACCAAGTGTAGCCTAAATAAACAATAAAATGACCACTAGATAAGACTACAAAACCACTTTTATCCCTTACAATAATCGAGTAATATTTTTTTTAAACTTTATTTTATTAAAACCTTAATAACTCAAAATGACAAAAGTGAGACTTGGTGAATTTTCGCTCTACGGCGACGATATAGCCTTTCTATTCATTTCGATTTTAAACCAATCGCGTCAATAGTAGATCACGTGATACGAAAAGTCACGTGATCTACCAGTGACACTATTGATATTGGTTTCAAAGCGAAACGAATGGAAACGGTAGTTAGCGTAGTGCATCTCGTCGCGGAAAACACTGACTTGTTCTTTTGTTCTCTGAATGAGTTCACAAAGTCGGCCTTATACTGTATTTGTTATAGTCGTGATAAGTATAATTAAGTATAGATAAGTTAGAGGTAGTTACGCTATTGTCTTAGGCACAGTCCTGTAAAAATAGTTGTAAGTGTGTGTGTGAAATAAATAAATAAATAAATAAATCAATCTTGGCAAGCGCCTCACGTTAATTGATGGATTAGTAGTTGACTTTCTAAAGCACTCTGAATTGGCAAGTTTCACATCTGGTTTTGTAACTGAATGCAGAGTGTTAGAATATTCTAAAGAGAACATTTTCAACTAGCCAGAAGGAAAGTAGGTAAGGTAGCCTATATGAAAGCAAATCAACCATCAACTGACCTTGTTAACAGATTACATCAAACCGATTTGCTTACCGTCGACGCAAACTCTGAGGACCAGCACGTTTGAAAACTATGACTTGGAGGTAGCTGGGTGGGGAAAAACGGAAACACGTAAGTTTTCATTTTGTAAAGCCTGAGATGAAAATTTTCGGCAATTTGTTTTTTTACGTAGGCAGAGTTTTATGTACCCACGTTAGAGTCTGGAAGCCATGATTGAGTGAAAAAGGTGAACGTTAAGGGAAAGTACCTATAGATTGAAATAAGTAATTTGACTACCACCGCCCTTCCCGACTAAGTATACCTACTCTAGAGGTAGAGCAACGAACACGTCACGCTTACCATTTCCTTAATGCACAGTTCGAGAAACGGAACAATTAATTAGGTACCTATCGATGTTTGTTTACAGGGTCAGAATCAGACGTTAAACTTAAAGTCCGCGTTCCGGTGGTCACTTTGACGGAGTGCAACCGAGTGTTCCAGCGGGTGGGGCGGCGGATCGTGAACAAGCAGCTGTGCGCCGGCGGCGCCGCGGGTCAGGACTCGTGCCGCGGGGACTCCGGGGGCCCGCTCATGGGCCAGACCCCCGGCGTCGACAACTGGCTGGCCGTCGGCGTGGTCTCTTACGGACCCTCGCCTTGCGGCACCCCTGGCTGGCCCGGAGTATACACCCGCGTCGGTGCCTATGTCGACTGGATCATCGGCAAGCTGAGGCCGTGATTGACTGATATGTGCATTCGTTAGGTTAAGAAATCGTCACCGGAAAATACTGTTAAGCTTACTCACGAGAGAACTGAATCCGTAACTGTACTAGATAGTGTAAGAGTTTCAAACGAAGGACAAATGATAAGTACTTAGTTGCGCAGTATAAGTACCAGGAATAGGTAATCAGGCACTGCCATCGTCAAGCTTGCAGCGCGCCTTTTGCCTTTTTACTCTTTCATTAGCTCGTAGCTCTTGTAAATTTACTCTAAATCGACTTTACTATAGTCTTTTTTTACCTGTCGAGGGACAACACATGAACACAACGGGGTTAAGTTTTTACGCAATATAGACTACACAGACAGTTTGTACTTAATGGTTTAAGCTAGCATAACTTCTCAGATGGTACAGTCAAGTGCGAAAACATGAGCCAATCGAAAGAATGGTCTCATAAATATGTTACCTACAAAGTTCTTATAACACTGGAATAAAGTGCATTGGGAGTCTCAGGTTTGGTTTGGCAACGCATTTGCAGTCTAATCATTGCAGTCTTGAGATTGTAATCTTGAGAGTGCAAATATCTATAGGTTTTAAATCTCACTTATCAAGTGGCCTGTGTACCTACTCATCTGCCTTCTCCTTGCCATATATTAGCAGGTGACGATGTACGTAATTGGGGTTGTATTGCACGTGTTCAGATTTTCTAGAGTGAACTTCATCGTACTTCCCCAGCGAGAACAAACAAACTTCTAGAGTTAATATAGCCTAAAAAAGCAGCCATAAATTAAAAATATTTCTGCCTTTGATCACCCTGCAAGTCTATTTGGGCTTGAGCGTGATTAACAAGTAGTCGTGCAGAACAACTTAGCATTTATATTGTTATAATATAATGTAACCTACCTGGGCCTAATTCTACTGCGTAAAGCCATATTGCCATCGACATGTTATGGTATGGTTTTTAATTCGGCCTCCATTACTGTCTAGCTAGTAAGCGCTATTGTAACGTTGATAATACATACAATACTGTAACACTTCAAAGGCAACATGGTTTTAACAGAGGCCCTGGAAATAATTCCAAACCTACTATAATAAGATTCAATAAATAAATGAAAATGAATGTATTTTATACGATTTTTATTTAAATAAATTACTTTGTAAATAATATGTTTTTGATATAATATTTATGGCCATCGTCTAGTCCTCTTCCCAACATGCCGTTTCTAAACCAGCACCTTTCCTATCACTCAAAGTCTTACATCAAAATTGACCATCTTTTAAGAGAATTTAATACTTGTAAATTAACGTAAACTTCATTAACAATACCAGGAATGATTCCATTTCACAAGTATTAGTATACAATTTGAAATACTGATTTGACCTTGGCACATCGAACATATTTGTACAATTAGTCAATATTCATGTTTTGGCCTCAAGAACATTTGTCCCACATAAAATAACTTTAAATAAAAGTGTATGTCATATGCTGATCACTACACAGGTAAGTAGATACCAGAAAATAAATCTATGAATAGATGCACATAAAGAAGAACAAAAGTTATTCAAAAGGTACAGAGAGATTCTAAATAGTTAACTTATGCCTAGATTTATACACTTAAATGGAATGCAATAATGCAATGGAATGTTTAAATATCTTGTTCATTTACAAAGCATGGTATGGAGGATTTTAAAGACTGATTTAAAAGTAAATATAGAAAATATAATATTTAAAAGGATTTAGCTGCTAGTAGGAAGAGATTCACTGTGTATTCATCCTTGGTTGTGTAAAAATGTTCATATTAATATTATTTGTTTAAGAAGCAGCTGCTATTTCTAAAGCAATATTATTATCTTCAGAGACTGCAATCTCCTCTTTTTCTTCCGACTCCTCTTCTTGTTCTTCAGTTTCATCATTTTGGGGCTCCACTATCTCCTGGACCTCCTC
Organism: Acleris laterana; assembly: GCA_963966035.1. Lineage (NCBI taxonomy): Eukaryota > Metazoa > Arthropoda > Insecta > Lepidoptera > Tortricidae > Acleris > Acleris laterana. The sequence goes on along the minus strand of OZ014456.1, from coordinate 8,547,898 downwards.
TTTCTCTGTTGGAGAATGCAGTTCGCCTGTACCATTGAGTTCTCCATTCAGTTGCGGTCCATTTGTTAGAATCTCTTGTAGTTTCTTCCCGAAGTCTGGGTCAATTTCAGTGACACCCACCACTAGCCTTTCACGTTCCTCATCTGTCCAAGTAGGATACCATTTATTGAATAGCATTATCTGCAAACAAATAATTAGCAAATAAATGATTATTATAAAGTCAAATTTGTAAATGTCCCCATACATATTTTTTTTTACTTAAATCATTGTACTCAAGTAAATCTGTGAGACCAACCAAGAATTACAGCTCTGTAACCAGCTCTTGTGCGGTTTCATTGCGGGTTTTGAAATGGTAAATTTGTAGGTACTGTAATGATTTGATTTATGGGGTGGCTTTGATGGCGCATGTTAAATGGTCTTATTTATTATACAATAACAATTAATTTGCAAATGTACTTTTTGTCTTGATTTTTGAGGTAGAAAAACTTTAACTTTTAAGACTGCACCGAGCAAACGTCGAGCGACCAGTGGCGCCCTCATTAATATTATTGTTTTCTAATTAACTAAAGAATTTCCTTGCAATCAGACAATACGTTTTTGTAGCGCAAGTAAAAACACAATTTATGGGATACGTAACAAACTTTAATAACAATTACCCTTTGAGTAGTCAGCTTAACGGGAAAAGGTGGCCACTTTTTTCCGTTTAGTTGATAACTCAAAGGTGAATTGTTATTAAACTATGTGATTACCCTATAAGTTGTGTTTTCATTTGTAGTACAAAAACCTACCAACCAATTTCAAGAAAAGACTTTAGTTTATTAGAAAACACAATAATATAGATGAGGGTGCCACTGTACATCCGGTGTACGCGTGGCGCAGTCTTAAGCAAAAATGTCTTGTGATTTTTAGGGTGTCTTATGTTGTGCAGACCTGATTTGTGATATTGAAAAAGAATAAAATTTATTGCATTATGTGTTTTGTTTTTGCATGGTTTTCAGCGGGTTTACTTGAGATACTCATTCAATTATTTATTGGTTTCAAAGTAACACCCCATTCTCAGCTTTAATTTTATTATAGGTGTTTTCTTTTAATCATAAAATACAGTTCTGAATTTTACGAAATACTAATAATTACGTTTTATTTTGTATGATTTTCACTAATAGTTTCTATACGGTTTAAGGACCTACTTTTATTAATTAATTAAAATGCAAGTTAAGCATTTTCTCATAAGGAAGAAAGTGGGTAAATGCAATTAATTTTAATTATACCATGAACATAAGCAGCTATGGCAGTCGCCAGTGAGCAGTAAGCCATAACATTTTCAAGGCAAAAAGCTTTATAAGCTTTAAAACTTTATTTTATTTCTATACACTGAGCTCCAAATAAATATTCAAATCTTTTCAATGATGTAAAATGCCATTTAGTCACATGAATATAATTGGGAATTCTGTCAATATCAAAATTAATAAATGGTTACAAATTACAATTTGATTGGTCTTTCCGCTGCCAATTAAATTGATTTTGCATAGTTTTGCCAATTAATAAAAAAAAGAAAACAAGTGGGGCAGGAAGTTGTGGATTTGAAAGCACCTATATGTATATTATATTAGAACTTACCCTGCACTGAAACAAGGTGACTGGTTTGTCTTCACATGTCAAGGCCGACAGGGCTACTGCGAGTTGGTCCCGTTTGCCACCAGATGCCGCAGCTAGCACCGGTAGAAAATCTTCACGCTGCAATTCACTGAACTCCCCAAACCACAGCAGGAGGTATCGCAACTGGGCCTCTGACGTCAATCCTGGACCCGACATTCTTCTTGCTAGAGGTCTATGCTCACCTGAAGATTTTAAAGACACATTGTTAAATGCAAACATATTGGCATGTACACCACTGTTTAATAGACAAAGATAAATGACAATTCTAGATTAAGAATTAATTTATAAACAGAACTTAGAAACTGAGCTAACAGCATCATTAAACCTGCCATTAGAACTAATTAAAAAATGCTTGGGAAAAACATTGTTAGAAAATGACTGCAAGTTAATGATACTAGTATTTAAACTGATTTTATTATCTTACTGTCTGGTAGGACCGACAAACAAACGGTAGATCCGATAATAAAACTCATCGTTATATCAATTTCACAGGTAACACAACCACTGTGCTGACGATTTCAATGGAAACTAAAGCTACAAACTTTCGATGCACACGGCGCTAGCTAGACTGCAGCCGATCGAGGCAAGGTTATCCACCCAGCAATTAATTTCACCTTTCAACTCGGTTATATCACACGCGAAGCATCACTTTCTAACCATTGATTTGAATTACCATAATTATGTGAAGATTACGAGATGAAAATAACGTTATTTTACGTAAGAGATTTAACTCATAGAGCAACAGAACTCACCAAAGCTTAGTTGAAATGTTAGGGTTACGAATCTTATGATAAATACGGCAGGGACTAGTTATCTTTCGTTTGTTTTAGAAATGTAACCTATTGTTGTGAGTAGATTGTTTGTTCGTGTTGTTTTTTTGGTTCGTCCACGATTTTGTCCGAGTGAAGTGACGGGACTAGTGATGTACCAAGAATTCGGTTCGATGAAAACAGTATCGATAAGTCAGTTCTCGTGTACTCATAATGCCGGGAACACATCTACGGCGTTCGGCGAATATTCGTGTTGAAATTATCATATATTTTTTCGGTTTCGTACTTAGTCAATAAGGAACCGTTATAGTTTCGCCATGTCCGTGTCCCTCAGTCCATCTATCCTTCTGTATGTCTGTTCGCAGTTTAACTCAGCGACTCTTGGTGCTACGAAGCTGTAAATTTGGCACAGTTATACATTTCAATTACGCCAACAAAGGTGTAATTATTTTTTCTGATGCATTTAAATCAAGGGTTTATTTTTTACATTATTGTATCGAGAGAGACATCATTGGACAGCTCTTAAAAAACATTATTTACATGTTGCTATCATTTTTAGATTTGGTGGATCATTTAGGAAATATTAATCTCGAATAGTGTCATTTTCGCTAAAGTTGCTAGTGTGAATATTTAATGAATCCCAAAGATGTGGCATCAGCATTATAAGTATTCTGTGTACAAAATTGAATTTTTTAATGTTATTGTGTATGTACTTATAATAAGAATGTATACCTAGTTGTAATAGGTACTTTTGAGTAAATAGTCCTTACGTTTTATGTAGTCCTTGGTTAGTACGTATTATCATTTATCATCGACAGTTACTAGCTATCTGTGCCCGGCGTCGCCCGGGTGTATTTTTTAGGGTTACGCAGTCAAACTAGGACTAGGAAACTGGTAACTAGCCTAGTCACTCGCCAGCAGGCCCTGTTTATCGTCCCCTTTTCTTCTCCTGCAGAAAACTCAATTTCTTCCAATTTTCCCTAATATCAGTTAGTCTAGTTCACCATGGGCCATTATCCAATTAAATATTGACGGAATATCGCTCATTTTAGTTACTAGTTCCGTTAAATTTCGCTGATCAAACTGGAAACCTGTTTTGTTATTCTTTCATCGATTGTATAAATTTAAGTGTCATCACTACATAGTACAAAACAAAGTCGCTTTCCGCTGTCTGTCCCTATGTATGCTTAGATCTTTAAAACTACGCAACAGATTTTGATGCGTTTTTTTTTAATAGATAGAGGGATTCAAAAGAAAGGTTTACATGTATAATAAATGATTTTTTTATGAACGGGTGTTACAGAAAACTCATATAAACCGAAGCGAAGCGAGGGCGGGTCGCTAGTATCATATAAAATCCGTTTTTTTTCATAAACGCTTGTACTCTATGAAGGGCGCTATAGCGTTAATTGTATACATTTTGGCAATGCATTTTGGTAGATAATGTACATGTAAATGTTTTTTTACTTAAGTAGGTACAGATGTAGTGCAAAATGATTTTCCTTCGGGAAAACTCGGATCTCAATCGGAATACGATGGCACCCGAACTGTCAATCAATGATTGTATTAAATGAGTTACGTTTTCATGTCCATTAAAATGGAACTTTATTGTTTAGTGTCAAATGACAAAGTGACAAATGACAGCATTTGTCATTTGACACTAAACAATAAAGTTCCATTTTAATGGACATGAAAACGTCACTCATTTAATACAATCATTGATTGGCAGTTCGGGAGCCATCGTATTCCGATTGAGATCCGAGTTTTTCCGAAGGAAAATCATTTTGCACTACATCTGTACCTAATTATATTTTTGTCTTAACTCAATTGTTTCTATTCATTTAGAAGTAAATACATTTTGAACGTAATACATAAATTCATTTAGAAGTAAATAAATTTGGTGCTGATATTGGTGATTATAGCGGTAGTAGGGCCTGTGCAAGATCCATCTACCACCTTGTATCCTTTAACCTACCGCCAAGTAATATTGTTGGCATTGTTGTGTTCCCCTTTGGGGATAACACAGCCGGTGAAATGACTATATGGCATAGAGGCATTCCATCCAAAGTGCGAATTAGACTGACACTGAGGTATGGATTGGCAGTAAATGGATAATTATGTTTTAAGTACCTAGACTTTCTAGTTTTTATCTCGGTCTGTCTTCTTTAGCGGTCAACTTCTGCCCTTTTTATTGCTAGCCTAAAATCTCGCTTTAGTCGTCCTCAGTGTCTATGGGTCTCAGATCCAACTTACTATGTGCCATGCCAAGTGCACTCGATTACCTTCTTTACATGTACCACCCCACTCCCACTCGGTCCCGTCCCGCCTGAATTATACCGGGTAGGTACAGTCACGAGATTTAATTCCGTACCCACCTTAGGTCCAAAGTCAACCTGACACTCTACAACAATAAGGTTGAGTTTCCTAAAAGTTACAAATTACTTGACATCTCTAATGACATTCATTGACGACTTCAAGCATTATTTTTCTTGAAATGGGTCCCAAATTAACGCTTGTGACCGTACCTATTCATTCTACATCCGGACTGAGTTGTCGGATGTAGAATGAATATGTATACTATAACAGACACGACGCTTCTAACTTCTCATTCTGGCCTAACGTTGATAGCACAAAACGAGATTGTTTGAAATTATCTTCTAGGTACCGTCCTGGAAGTCCCAGATCCTATTATGCGCCGAACTCCCCTCCGGAGCCCACTTAAACTCGAGTCGGGCTTCATTTGGGAAGCGAAGACCTAACTGTGTAACTTCGAAGCGACTAACGACGGGTTACACTGCGTCTATTGCGATAATGGTTAGGTAACAGAGTTGTGCCTGCTCGGCCTTTAAAGGGAGCGCTCCGATCTCAGTCAATCCGTGAAAGGAACTAGTTCAGTCTTTAGTTCCTTTAGGTCCTTTAGCTCCAGAGCAAATTTTGAGATCTGAGCACACGCTTTGAAATAGGTACTATTGGTCTCGGTCACATGGAGTGCCGTGCCGTGCGCTCTTTACACGTTCGTACTGTTTCGCTCATACGTACAACAATTGCTACTAACCTAAAGGACCGAAGACCGATTAAGATCGCTTACGAACAACTAGTTCGTTTCGGTCCGTGATGGGAATTCATTCCTTTCCTTTTAGTTCTTAGTTCCTGACCGACACAATCCTATTACGTAAGTAGATGTGTTAAATGTTTAGTTTTTAACTAAAGATTTAATCAAGCCTTTCCACCCGTTACTTACCCCACGTGCATACATATATTACAATAGGTATTAAGCTAATGTATATGCTTAACCAGGATATTCAAACTTTTACATTTATTATAAGAGGTAGGTATAGGAAGAATTTTATATATTATGTTGTTACTACTTATCTATTTAGGGAGCGCTCCGATCTCGGTCAATCGGTGAAAGGAACTAGTTCAGTCTTTATTTCTTTAGGTCCTTTAGCTCCAGAGCAAATTTGAATGAATGTGGAAGAAGCGAAAGAAATTTGTCAAGATCGTAGCAAGTGGAAAAAAGTGGTCTCTGCCTACCCCTCTGGGAAACAGGCGTGATTTAATGTATGTATGTATGTACTACCTATTTAACACGATTTTAAAATTGTACAGTCTGAAATAAATATCTTCGATGTCCTAATGGTTGACTACTTACGCCTAAGAGCTACACTCTCATCACCCCATTGCAGTTGTAGAGTTTAAAAATGTCCTTTTCCATCTTTCCATGGTGTAATCAATATTAATTTAAGCTATGGTCAGGTCATATACTTAACACCAACCCCCTTTTTAGACATCAGTGTTTTTAATGGTTTGAATCAGGAAAAGACACAAATTAAAGAAGCTGAATATGATTTCACAATGATTTATTATATCAAACAATTAAAAAATACGCCCTGCCTTGTCCAAGAATAACTTTGCTGCCCGTCTTCAGACGCAGTTACACCTAAATTAGTTACTTAGTTATCAGTTCTTAATTCTAAGTCATTACTTATTTACAAAATGATACTCACAGAGTGCGTTTTTAAACATTATATAACATCAAAAATTGTGTATATAGGTACGTCGCCTTACCTTCCCACGTACTGGTGTAAATACAGCACCGCTAAGCAGTCCTAAATACATAATCAATTTTATACGTTTGGTTATTGAAAACCTGAAGAGTGTATCGAATAGCCTCTGTGCGTACATTTTCCGATAAATATCACAGATAGACGTTGCCTTACCTATAGATAGGTATTACCACGATACATAAGGTAGGTACTAGAGGCGATTCTAAGTCTTACAATAATCTCTTCCAAGCAATAACCTCAACTATATTTATTATGACGACGTACAATAAATTAAGTAAAAAGTGCCGGGTCCAAAAATCGAGCCGAGTCGTGGATTTGGAACCGTTGTATGAAACATAAACCGGCTCATCGAAAGAATAAATATTATACAGGAGCAAGACATAAAAATGATGCTTAAAATAACATGCCTACTTAACATTTCATACAAAACTTATCTTTTTTAACAGATAACGTAAAATAAATTGATGACTAGATCAATGTTCATCATCTCATAACTTCAAAAATGTAAAATGTTGGGCTAACTCGAAGTAGGATACCTTATTAAAATTATTGCATTATGTGCCTTATACAAATTTGTTTGATTACTTACTTACTTCAATAGTACTATTACAGAATTAAATATTTGTAGGTATATTGCTCTCTCCATTCCATTGGGGATTTCTTTGTTACAGACGTATTTTGCGTATTACGTGATTTTCCTGTTAGATTTGCTACCGACGCAATATTTTAGTCTAAAACGCTTGCTACCCGCATAGCTACCCATAAAGGCAATGTTACATACATTTAACAGGTATTTCAACACCTAAAAAAGTATTGGCAGGCTTCACTTCCCGAATACTTTTCGGATTTACTTCTGCATACGTACTAATATTTAAGTATTTACTGAAAACTCTACTTTTTTTACCTAGGTACAGGTACTTGGCGAATCTGAAATGGCACCCCGAGGTGATTCAAGTACCAACTATAATAATTACGCTCGAATAAATTATTTGATGGTAGGTGTTGAGTGATATTGCCGTCTTAAATCCGTTTCGATTTCTTTCTGTACAGAAACAAATTCAAAGAAGCCTTTAGTTGCAATACTTGCAACGTGACCAACGCGCCGTTCGTTTTCCGTCATTCCGAGTACTATTTTTCAGTTAATATAACAACATTTTACAAAAAGGCACAGAAAAGGAAAATAATTCCTTTACCACTTTGGACTATGACAAGGTGACGTAATTCAAAACGTAAGAGAATTCTTATGATTTTATTTACATTGTCACTTTGGCATAGTCCACGCAAGCAATCAATTTCCATGACTGTACATTAGTACCTTGCATTGTACAATATTGTTTACTTTATAATACCTCTTATTCACTTTGAAGTAAAGACCGTATCGTAAAACATAAAAAGAAACAAAACAAGATTGGTTAAAAAAAGGTGGATTAAACCATATCGTTATCATATTGTAAACGTTATGGTATCCCTAAGTACCTAGTACAAGAAAGTGAAATAGAGGCACAGACAAAAGACGTCAAAAGCGCTTCACTACCCTTTTTCTTAGGATCAGTATTCGTCCTACCGAAAATACGATAACCTCTCCAAAATAATGGAAAAAGAACGTGTGTGGTCCAAAAGTCATATATTAGTAACACCCTAATCCTAATGAAACAAGGATATCGTAAGCATCTACGGTGGTCTCCTAAGAGATCCGTTGAAAAAGCGCACATGCTGTATGACTGTTAATGCAAAAGCCACCTTATCTACAACCATAAATTAATTTGCTCTTTTATTAAATTGCGGATATGTTCCTTACGATTGATTTACGTTCTAATACAACATTACAAAGGCCTGAAACCTCTCAAGTTCTAAGCAGGAAAGGGGATAGACTTATAGCAGTCATATATATAACTGTGTCCTTTTCGTTGCCTGGGACTTGTCAGGTTCCAACATTTCATGATACGGCCTTAAAGGTTCTCGGAGGGTCAAGCTGCTCACTTGTCGTGAGAGTGTCCGTGGTCGCTGTCCCCGTGGGAGTGGCTGTGCGGTGCTGTGGAGGAGAGAACATTACTTAGTATAAGGACACAGATTATATACTAATTACTTCGTAACAGGTACGACAAACGACAAACTGTTGTACCTAACCTCCTGTGCACGTTTTACAAAGCTACAAGTAACAATTTTACAGGTCTAAACTGGCAACACTGCTCCAATGGCTGGTCGTCATTGGTCGAGGTTGTGTCAAATCGAAACTGTAAGTAAATTGTAATTTGTAACTTGATAAAACAGGCCCCTCTGAGGCTTAAAATAGTACGGCCATTGAAATAAAGATATGATGATGGTGCAAAAGGGTTTCCTTTTGTTTTTATAATATACAGTAATTGTATGGTACCGGTCTAAGGAGGATAATTACCTATATCACTAACAACAAAAGTAGCAACAGTCGTTACTAGAAGTGCAAAGATGACAACAAAGATAGCTTGATAACAGAAGTTAACTAAGACTGTTTACTGTCGACTGTTTCTGTAGATGTTTCATAGTTTAGATGTCTAAATAAAACTTACTGAGTAACTGTAACCCGAACATGAGGCAGAATCCGACGACTGCTGAGATGTATTGGAGAATGCCGGTTCTGTCGCTCTTCCAGATTTCGAAGAAGATGACGTATAGAAGAGTTCCTGAGGCCAAGCCTTGGAGCACGACGGAGTACACCCCCGCGGCAGTAGCGCCTTCTCCTCCGACGAGCAGTATTCCAATGCCGATACCGAGGGGCGACACGATGGCAAATGTAGTAATGTACACAACAGCAAGCCAAGTTTTCGTACGGGTAGCGATCAATTCCACGCCTATACAGAAGGCAATGACCAGTTTGTGGGCTGAGACCGCTCCTAACATGTACCTAAAAAAAGAGTATTTATTGTTAAAATAATGCATGCTTAAATATAAAATTGTACTTCTTCTAGTTCATTTAGTTATGAGCACTGTTAATAAACGCCATCTATCTGAAAAATATTACAACATGGATAGTGTTGCTACTCAACACTAGATGGCATTACGATCGCCTAACCTTCACTTACCAGACGTTAGAAGCACTGGATTCCAAACCAACGGCCAATCCCTCGAACAGCTCGTGGATAGAAAGGGCTAGCACGATAAGCAAACCACGCAGAGCTGAAGTGACGTCATCGGCGCCGCTGACCGGCATGTGACTGTGGTGGTGAGCATGAGCATGATGGTTTACTTCAACGTCCTGTAAATAAACAAATTGACTACATAAGTAAATATGATTGTTTATTTCTGACAAATCGAACACGAGACATTAAATTATAGAAAGTCGTCTTTATCTTTGGTTATGCAACTTTGCCAGTTATTGCTAATTCATAGGAAGTAATTTATCGTTCATAGTTACGTGCTCCTCTGTACTTAAATAATAAACCCGCTAAGCGGAGGCTGGCATTAGTGCCGCTGCGTACCTAGGTCTCTTCGCATTCTTCAAAGTTTTAATTTTTTTGGTACAAATGTAATAGTTATCATCATCGAAGTTACGTAGTGGACATTGTGCATGTGGGATGGTAAAATAATCTATTTGCGCTAATGTATGATAAAGAAAGGTAAAGTATTTACGTATACACAAAAGCATAAAAACCACTTTTCATACCATAAAAAATTCTAAGCAAATACCTATTCGTAGGTATCTTGAGAGTATGGCTATTTAAGGCTATTTTAGTTAAGTCTAGTTGCTCATCTTCAGTGTGCCCGAGGCCGCGAGGATAAGGGTAGAGCAGGAAATCAAAATTAGCAAACCTTATACATTTCTAATATTTTTTTTTTTTTTATTATTAGCCTATTTGGGTGTCCCACTGCTGGGCAAAGGCCTCCCCTCTTTTCCGCCATTCATCCCGATTGAGTGCATGCTCCCGCCATTTGCTTTGAAACGCGTCTAAGTCGTCCCGCCATCTCCTTTTTGGTCTGCCTCTGCTCCGGTGGCCATCTTGTGGGGTCCATTCGGTGGCAACCTTGGCCCATCGTTCTGGATGCATTCGGTAGACGTGTCCAGCCCAGTCCCACTTAAGCTTAGCGGTCTTGGCACCCACATCCGCAATTCCAGTTTTGGAGCGCAGCTCGGTGTTTTTGATCTTGTCAGTTCTGCGAACACCGAGTATGCTGCGCTCCATTGCTCGCTGGCAAATCTTGAGTCGGGATTTTTGGGCTTCAGTCAGTGACCAAGTTTGGGCACCGTAGGTTAGGATGGGAAGAATACAAACGTCGACGAGTTTGCGCTTAAGTGAAAGTGGAAGGTTGCCCTTCATTAGCGCCTTCATGGACCAGAAGCTCTTCCAGGCGTTTTGGATCCGTCGATCAATTTCCTTAAACTGTCTGTTGTCGAAGGATACTATCTGGCCCAAGTAGATATACTCGTCAACGTATTGTATATCTTGCCCATCTACCGTGACCCTACGTTTCGTTTGTCATTTTACGTATTTCTAATATAAAGACAAGAATTGCGTTAACCTTCCTTTTAAACTAACTTATAGGGAAAGAAGACTGTGTTTTTTCGGCATTGTCTCAAACTATATTGTTGCCAATCGTGTTCTCTACATTGTTATATTTTATCACTTGCTTTCGTACCCCTTACTTGGCGGAGCAAGTTGATCAGCACGAATAATGTTACGGCCAATTTGAATGTGGAACAAAGGATGGTTTATTTACGAGTGACTTTTGCAACAAAGCGCGGCTGCGCGAGATCCCAGCACCCGCACAGCTAAGAAATGCTACGCAAGAAGTAGACGGGTTGTCCTAAGGTATACCATCCGAGACGTACCTTCCTCTTCTCATTCTCGACGAGGTCAGCGGTGGAGTTGGTGACGCTCTTCTCTCCGACACTGTCAGGACTGGCGCGACTCCGGCGCACGCTGAGGTTGCGCACGAGTGGGACAGCCTTAGCGTTCCTCTTCTCCCTCCGATGGATGTACATGTGGACCAACTCTTCAACCAGGTACATGATGAAGAAGCCGATGCACGTCAGCAGGTGGACCATGGAGAAATCGAAGGAACGCATCTGGCCGCTGGCTGAAATTAAATAATTACACTGTTAATACACGAATTACACAAAAAACGGCTAATCTAGAAAATTGGCTTTTTTGAAAAAAAATAAGCTGCTCATTAAGGTACGTTACAGCCAGCATAAATCACTGATATTTTTCAGACCTTCAACCGCGTTGGAGAATGGAGAAACGTTGGAGAATGGAGAAAATTACAAGTATTTAGTTACTGACTGGTTAGACATTGAGAACGCCCAAATAACTGCAGATCAGTCATGTGGTGAGTCGTTTTGAATAATTTCATAATTCCAGATATATTTTGGGTCTAGACACCAATCACATGTTAAATTCAGTCATTAACGTTTAGAAACACACCAGACTTGCCTTAAAACCTTGTTTTAGCTTTGGAAAAGGGGTTAACCCTTTTCATAAAAGGCACATTATCTGACATACTTAATTACGGAGTCAACATAAAGCAAATGTAATAAGATTGCTAGATCAAGTGTTTGTCGCGGCAAGTATGTTGCGCAAGAGGTTGCTCAACACACATCGGCAGGCTGTGATATATGATACTCGATAAACATCTGCACGCAACAATGAGGGAAACACGAGTGTTCTACTGTTAGTGATGACGTCGATGACGTCACTGCAATTTGAGATATAATGACATACATCTTTACCCGTTGATGCGTGACTTGACTTGGAAAGTACGTAATTATTTAACATTTTACGAGTTGGTAATTAGTCGTTCGGCGGTTTGTCTAGATGGCTCGCGCCTACCGCGTTACCTGCAATACTTTCGTGAATGGCTCAAAAATTTACAGATTTTTACTGATTTCTATTAGTTCACCGGAAAATAAAATTATCTATGGTATTAAATACGACTGAGCGAAATTACCGCGTGAGTTAATATGAAAAAAACCTACTTACTTATATCAATGAAATTAAAAAATCGACTTCCTGTGCATAGCGAAATGCTCTCAGTTCACCAGATTTTTAAATTACTTAGCCGGTAGTAAATCTTTCTCCTCTTTTTATTAGTATAAGCCTAGTCGACTCTGGTAATGAAGGCGTGAGTGTATGTATGTAGATATGTATGTATTTTTCCAGCAGGTTCTATGAAAACAGCCAGAATCGTCTTCATAACGGATCCTAATTCATATTAGGTAGGTAAAAAAAGGCGTCATGCAAAAACAATACAATAATATTACGGAGAAATGATAGTGATTTATTTGATGAGTTAAGAAGAAAAAACCCTAGACGTACAATATGCATAATTAAACATGTCAAATGAGATTACCTACACGTGAATCCTGACTGCCTACGTCTTGGATTGACTGATGTCCATGTTGACTTAATGAATGAGCCGTATTGTCACAGTTATTGTGGGAAAAGCATGCAATAATTAGCTAAATTCAATTATGTATTTAGTCTACCTAGTTACCAATAAAATATTCGCGTTATTATTCAGGTTTAATATAAAGAGGAGTATAACCTAAGCAATAAAATATGTTATTACTAATTGTTGTCTTTACAAGTCATAACTTAAAGAAAGGCAGGCGTAAGGCACGTGTAGGATAGAAATTTATGAATGAATTTTCCGATTACGTATTCATTTGGTAGGAGGAAGACAAGTAGCAGGAAAATCCGGCAATCACTTATAGTCAGCTTGTTTCCCAACCAGTTACACACGAGCTGTAAAAGTGGTTAGTGAACGACTATTTCGTTTCCTGCGAGTACTTAACGCAAATAAGACTGGGAATGGTGAATATAAAGAAGAAGAGATATGCATCTTCCTCCTCAGGGCTGGAAACGAATTTGATATCTTGAGACATTGAAACCCTCTCAAGTTTTTCCCAGTAAAATTAGTGGAATAAATGAAAAACAATGTTTTCGTCCCTCTAAGTAACTCTTTTACGATATTTCACCAAAATATTGGGGGTTTATTAAGTAAGCTTGATCTAATTCAAGCAACGTTGCAAGATTTCAATGACAACAAAAAATATATTGATGTCCTATGTTTTTGTGAAACCTTCGTAAAAAAAATTTGTGAAAACAATATTAGGCTCCATAACTTTAAATTAGCGTCATCTTATTGTAGAAAGAAAAGTAGAGGCGGTACAGCTATTCTGGTAAAAAAAACATTGGAAACTAAGCCAATTACCTTTCTGTCCGAATTAGCTGTCGATTTTTTATTTGAATGTTGCGGGACAGAAATTTTGGGTTTAGACCTTATTATTGTAGTTGTGTATAGAGTTCCAGAGCAGACAAAATCACACGTAGGATTATTCATTAACAAACTAGATAATCTTCTTTTTCAGTTAACTACTAAATTTAAGAAAAGGAAAATTATAATATCTGGTGATTGGAACATTGACATTTTGAAGGATGACTCGTTCTCAAAAGACCTTAATAGCACTTTATTAACACATGGTTTCCATATGCACATCCAAGAGCCGACTAGGATTAACGCTTGTCTGGATCAGATTGCTTCTAACATTAATAAAGTAGAGGCACAGACTCACAGTCTCTACCTATCTGATCATGACAGAGCTCAAACGTTGGCCTTCCATGTAAAGAAGAGTAACTCGGTTGTAACTTGGTATGAGTATAAAAGGGATTACTGCAATGACAATATGCATAAATTTCAACAATGTGTGGCTGCTTTATCCTTCTCTGATGTGTTAAACACTGATTCTTTTCAAGACGCATTTACACTTTTTTACGATTTTATTTGTCTCTTATTTAATTTGTGTTTTCCGCTAATAAAGATTAAAGTGAATAATCGAATAAAGAGTGTAAGGTGGCTGACTAGAGGGATAAAAAAATCCTGTCAAGTAAAGCGTAAATTGTATATTAGATGTAGAAATCATCATAATAATAACAATAGTCAAAACAAAACTTATTATAAGAAATACAGTGTTATTCTAAGAAAATGTATATATAAGTCTCAACGGCTGCGCAATAATCTATATATTCAGTCAAATAGAAATAAGTGTAAAGCAACGTGGAACTTAATAAATTCCCGTTGCTCTTACAATGTACATAGAAATGACATTAATTCGCTGTCCAGCAAAAATTTAATTTTTAGTGATCCTCAGGACATTTGTAATATTTTTAACGACTTCTTTATTGACATTACGAGTATTAATAATCATGTACCAAACAATTATTCACATAATAGTAGTTCAAACAAACGAAATAATCAGGCTCTTTCTATGTTTGCTAGACCTGTTGACGACAATGAAGTTCTCAAAATAATAATGTCCTTGAGAAACAGCAGGTCCTGTGGCCATGATGATATATCAACCATTACACTTAAATGTAACGCTAAATACTTGTGCCGTCCGATGGCACATCTGATCAATCTTTCTTTTAGTCAAGGCATCTTTCCCGAACAGTTAAAGCTTTCGGTTATAAAACCATTATTTAAAAAAGGAGATCGAAGTGACCCAAATAACTACAGGCCCATTACCATTGTTCCTTCTTTGTCTAAGATTATGGAGAAAGCTATGTTTGTGAGAGTGATTGACTATTTGTCGCTACACAATATCTTACTGCCAGAACAATTTGGTTTTCGGAAGGGTCACTCAACAGAATTAGCATGTTTTGATTTTATTAAGTATGTGTCAGAAGCTATAAATAACAAATTGCCAGTTATGTCAATTTTCCTTGACATGAGTAAAGCCTTCGACTTTGTAAACCATTCGAAACTTCTGTTGAAACTTGAGACGTATGGCATAAGGGGTACCGTTCTCGATTGGATGACAAGCTATTTAGCCAACCGAAAACAATGTACAGAAATGTCTAGACTGGTTACGGAGGGGACTAACATTGTAAGGGTGAAGTACAGGTCACCTTATCGTGTCAATGCGTCCGGGGTACCTCAGGGAAGTAATTTGGGACCTCTATTGTTTTTATTATATATAAATGACCTTCCCCAAGCTACTGTGCAAAAGTGTATACTTTTTGCTGACGACACTACCTTAATAGTAAGGGGAACTGACAAAAATGTGTACGAAACAAATATAAATAAAGCATTAGTAGATATCAATACCTGGACATGTAATAATAACCTTAATATTAATCTTGATAAAAGTTTATTTATACAATTTCATTCTTATAAATCAAGCCCCATAAATTTAATTGTTAATCATAATTGCATTCCCGTCAACGAAGCTCACAGTGTAAAATTCTTAGGTTTATTTATTGATAATCATCTGAACTGGAAGCTCCATGTTGATTCAGTCTGTTCTAAATTAGCCAGGTTTGTTTTTGCTTTAAGAGAACTTAGAAAATCAGTTTCTACTGGGGCAGCGCTAACTGCCTACCACGGGTATGTGGCATCTACCCTTAATTACGGACTTTTGCTATGGGGCAACTCTGTTGATGTAGAGAGGGCATTTATAATGCAGAAAAAATGTCTGCGTGCAGTAGGTTGTGCTCGGTTTGATGAAAGCTGTAGACCACTTTTCCATAAGTTTAAAGTTCTCCCCTTGGCGTCTATGTATATATTGAAAGCATGTCTCTTCACTGATAACCATCCAGAATATTTTAAAAAACGTAAAAAACTGTTCGGTGGAAAATCAAGAAGTCAATATCAATACCTGCTCCATCAACCATGTTGTAGGTCTGACATTTTTAAAAGAAACGCCTGTAACATGTGCGTAGTTTTATTTAACAGCCTTCCCAAAGAATTGAGGGTGTTACGTGGTAGGGCGCTCAGGGCTAAGTTGACTGTATGGCTACAGGAACACTGTTTTTATAGCGTTAAAGATTTTGTCAACTTTAATAGAGCATAACAACGCTGATGCATGCTATATAGCTAATTTATTTTTGCGAGCTGTTATAAAATTATCGTAACCAACATGTCAATTATTGTGTCCTATCTAATATTTTGCATGTCGATTTTAATGTCGGCTGAATACTGATTCTGTTATTTATTTTATGATCTTATTGTAACGTTTTCTAGCAAATAAACATTTCTATTTTAACCAGGAGGTCTCAGTGCCCTCTTGCCTTCTCCAGGCCATAAGGTTTCGAAAACATTAAAAGTGTTACCGAAGTACTAAGAGCCATTTTAGAGATAATTCAATTGTTCGTATTCCAAAATAGTGTTTGGAAAATGGTCGCACAAGAACGCCGCCGCTGACTGAGTGCGGCCGTTTTTGATGGATTCTCATTTTGTGGAACATAATAAATACCTACTCATTTTTTTTTTTATTTACTTGACTTCTATATGCGAGTAGCGCATAACCGTTGGTTATAACAGAACTCTGAGACATGAGACGGAGAGTAAAATGTCACGATTTAGAAGTTAACATTTCATTCCTGGATAGATATTCTACATTCCTCAGGGAACGGTAGTCAAAATCTACTTACACAGAATCTCGCGTACAACCTACTTCACAATCTAGATTATCATACTTGGCCCCAAGTTTCATCACGTGCAAGCGACTATAAAAAAAAAACATTTATGCTTAGCGAAACAAAGACAAATCTGGTAGACAGCAATTAACCACTCTCGAATGTCACTTGTGTCATTTGTTCGTTAAATTGGTAGTGTAATAAACATGAAGCAGCACACGCCGACCGCGAGAATTGATTGGATCCTACCACACTGTTGTGGGAAACAATAAAAGTTGTTTTGTTCATCTGGTCATTTGCATTTCTCTTAAATCTGAAGCAAACCGCAATTGAGTCGGTTTAATAAGAGAGAGCTTTTGTGGGCGTTTGTTATTAATTTGTTTTGCTGCGCTTAAGTAAGGGAATAGGTACACTTGCAAACACTTTTATGAGCGTTCGTAAGTGTTTGTTGAGTTCAAATAATAATACTCTCAAGCGCTGAGTTAACCGCGGTGTTGTTTTTAGTTCTATTTAATTGTTCATATTTTCAGAAGACGAGTTGATTGTGTTTTTTTTTTGTATTAAAAAATGCCTTAATTTTTTAAGCACGATCAAACCCTGTCACACTGGCGTTATTCGTAACTTAATAAATCTGCAATCAATTTTATTTGTTAAATGTTTTTGTGTTAAAAAACCTTTGATTTTTGAACTTATCTTATTTATACGTGTAAGTAATTAACTGAGAAATCATTCAATAACTGTCATTCCCTTGTCTTGAGCGCCAGGCTTCCCAATATTAATTTAAAGTGAATCCAATTTGGACTTTTCTGCAGGAAACATTAAAATAACATACGAAAAGGCGAAAGGCGGGTGACCTCGCCACTGATTAGCCCGACTCACTTTCGATATTCGCACCGCACACCGCGACACGAACCTTAATTATACCACAGTGTGTTTAGCACAACTTGTATTTCCTTGCCAGTCGCTCAGTGCATCTCTTTCGTTATAATCCGGGTCGAGTGGGATGACCGAGCGGTCAACAATTCGCAGCCTGTTATGCTAGTCATGTTATTCGAGTTTGGATCAACCTTTTGTGAAGTTTTGGGGGCAAAAATATCGTTATTGACGCGTAGCGTGCTACGAAATTGCCTACGACTAGGTATTGTCTACGGAGCTGTGCTACGCTTTACAAAATGAATACTTGATAGAGATTTTTCGCAAAACTACATGTAGAGCAAATCACGGTAGATTTATGTATATAATATATGTGTTTGTGAAAACAATTCTATAATACAATACACATATGAAATAGGTATGATGTGTGCTTCCACAAGTATTGGCTTTAATATAATGAATGTACGATAGAACATTCAAAAAACTAGTAAAGCGAGTGTAACGATCCGAAGCAGGCTTGGCAAGCGAACCACAGCGCTGGGCCAAATGGGTCACAAAGTGCTGGAAACTTAACTTAAAGTCAATAAACGAGCTGAGCACAGAACTTTGAAATAAATAGAAATACGGCTACCATCTGCTTTAAAGCATGGGAGAATTAAACTGCCCATTGATTACAGAAATATAGGGTGTTCCGTAGGATTGGTAATAAACAAAAGACGAAGAATAAAGGCGACGTGATTAGTCTAAATAAAATAAAACCAGTCACACTCGGTACGCGCATCAGGGTCGCACTCGCAAGAGTCAATCATTCAAAATAAGCAATCCATGGCAAGAAAGAAAAACTGTAAATTCATACAATCCACAACATGATCCATGGTCCATGAACTATTGAAAATCATCGTATTGTTTTAATCTTTATCCACAACAAACCCTTAAAAACCAAACAACACGGACCTGTAATAGCATACTAAACACATATAAGTTAAAATTTTACTAAATGTTGTTTTTATTCTAGTTTGATTTATATACATTTGTTTAATGTTGTCTGCCTAGTAAAATAAATAATGCTCACAGTTGTTAAAACAATGGCTTGCTCATTCATACATTACTATAATGATAATTAATTTGATACAGTAATTGTCAAGGCAGACGTCATAGTTTACTTTAGCGGAGAACAAAAGGAAAAATGATGCAAAACTAAACTAAGTACCCATAGAATATACAACTAAAAGTAAATGGTGCCAATACACCTGTTAACATGACTTTCAAAAATGCTTGTGGTTTCTTTGTTTTTGAAATTGGGCCAACAGTGGAACCTACAAGTCGGGAGATAAGTGGACAAGGCTACCTGTTGGTATACATTTATTCTTCAGTAGGTTTAAAACATCGAGAGGCATAGAAAAGCAAACTATATGTGGGTTCCCTTATGGAATAGACATACTTATTGTGTTTTCACTACATGATTTAAGTATCGTACATTGACGCAAACGTGCAACGTTAATTTGACAGGCGGGCGGCGTGCCGTCGTGGATGGAAAACTGTATAGGGACAGTCACCTAATAAAAATATTGAGCATCTTTAGAAACTTGACATTGTGAATGTCTTTGTCATTGCCATGCTTGTCATTTGTGGTTCAATTTCAAGTTTATTATGACATTGCACTAAAAAGATTCACGGATATTTCAAAACAAGAAGGAGGTTCGCAATACGTCGGGTTTTTTTTTAAATTACTTATGCTAGCTTAGCTAGCCTAGTCTTCTTTAACAGCCGGGAAGTCTAAGATAAATAACCAGCTTTAAAGGAAAGGCCACGGAAAATATCCCAAACCGGTCCGGCTGGGACGGACAGGCCTTGGGTTAAACCCAGGTTTTAACTTATATCTGTGATTCTTTAAGAGGCATTCGAAAGGAAAGTATTCTGCGAGATGAGTCAGAAATACAAGGATTTAAGGTAAAAAACCACTCGAATATCATTAACATTGCTAAACTTTACTAGTAGGTAGTTGAGCCTACCTATTATAAGATCGACTTTCGTTTTGAACTGTT
The DNA here is from genome assembly GCA_963966035.1 of Acleris laterana. Lineage (NCBI taxonomy): Eukaryota > Metazoa > Arthropoda > Insecta > Lepidoptera > Tortricidae > Acleris > Acleris laterana. The sequence continues at coordinate 8,528,096 of OZ014456.1, read as the reverse complement.
TAATTTCTCCAAATTTTAGTCAATCCGAAATGCATTTTTGTGAAACCGTTATACTTTACAGCGAGCCTAGTATGGTTGCGTTTATATCGCTCGTCAAATGTGGATAAAGCATTCGTCACTCTCGTACTTACATTACATGTCAGAAGGAGACGGATGCCTTACCCAAATTTTGTCACGCGATGACGCAGCCATATTAGGGCCCCAGGACCTCTATTCTGGGTAAAATCATATTCCCTTTGACATGTTATCGTATTGTCAACGTTACGGTAGCTCTTATTTACTTGACAGTAATGGCGGCCCAGTTAAAAACATTACGATAGCGTGTCAAAAGTAAACTAGTTTTACCTGGTAGAATAGATGCCCATCTAGGATTGTTAGAAAACGAACCTAGGCTAACCAAGTATATCTTTATCATCATTTTGAAAAGTTGGATCCAGAAAAAATGCGTTTAAAACTTATGAATTTTCAGACCAATTAAAATGGTTGTGAATGATTTGATCTTGCTATAGTTTCCATTCCAGGTGACGAGACAGGATAATTTTAGATGACTGGTAAAACTAAAAGCTGTGGGAAAAATGAATCGTACGAGTACGTAGATAGGGATTGCGATGAAATTGATCAGCGCAGAATTTGCGGAAGATTTTTGGTCAAAAGCGTCGGCTTCAATGGTTTCTACTTAGATAGTTAAACCTCTGGAGGATGTTGATCCTATATTAAAAATAATAACCCAAATTAAGGCAACAATCGGATGTATCTAATAATTCAATGCCGGCTGTTTCATATCCGTCCAAAAGCGACTCTAACGTAGAGTTCTTGACAGAGTATGTTACGGAGTCTAAATGAAAACCTTCCGCTGCGTAGTGGAAGTCGTCGACGTTACGACGACTTAATAACGGCATGAGGTAGTATCTGCTAAACAACATCCGTTCATAGTTTTTTCGCTAACAATAGCCTGTTTAAGTAACTCGGTTTGTTATCCATCCAGTTTTTTTTCGTAATTATTCTGAATTGTTTGTGATGAGTAACACGGCCATTTAAGTGAACTTGTCTAGGATGCCTTTGAATCATTGTTATGCTAATTAAATCGTGTTCTTCGTCTTAGTTTTATTTGCAACTATATTTTTCAACGACTTTATCTTTTTCAGTAGGTACGGCTGTTCTTATAGGAGTGAATGAAACGGTTAGAAAACGTTACATTTGGCAAACATATTTCGGCCAAATGGCGGGCTCCCACTAATCTGTCACAGGTTTTAAAGCGACAAGATAAAAAAAAAGAGCAGTTTCTTATAAGGCCGACTGTACATACATCGAAACACTAAAGCAATTAATCACTCTTCCACATATATTTGCAACATTGCAGAGATTAAAAAATTATAACCTAAACTGGCCTCCGTGTTGTGAAACGTCTCGTTGCATATGTGAGCGCAAGCGCATGTGCCAAGATTTCCTGCGGCCCTAGTATGGTAGTATTTATCGCGTGACAAAATAAAGCATCCGTCACTCTCGTGCTTATATAAGTGTCAGAAAGTGACGGATGCTTTATGCATATGCCCCCTGGACGACGTGCTAGATGCGTCTAATCGCGCCGCCGCCGGCCACCAGCATAAAAGCAAAACGCATGTGCAAACACGGCGCCCAGCACGAGCGAAGTAACTCTTGTTTACAGGACGACGCTATTGCATGGTAGATAAGACAATCCTGACACATTGCACAACCATGAAGTTTGTGAAAATCGATAATGTTGACAGCAGTAAACAATGCTGTTATTACTATTCCTTCGCACGCACGCATTAAACAGGTTAAGATTCTAATAGCCTAGTCTGGCCATAAGTTCTGTTACAAAACTTAAATAAAATTTACTCATTATTATTTATGAAAGTTAAAAGCATTTTATCATATATATATTTTCAAAGTTTATTTTTAAAGTAGAATAGAGCCCCTGTATACATATACTTACTAGTATATGTTAGTAGTTAGTAGTTATTATTATAATGTATCGTTAGTAACATTTATAATTATTGACAATCATTTACGGTTATGTTGTTTTTAAAATTGAACACCCGGGACTAATACAGATGAAAGAAATTTAGCCTATTTCGCGCACCTACTAGTAGTCATATCATAAGATACAAACAGCAAACTCTTTGGTAATTTGTTTGTAAATACATTTTGTAACAATGGTACTCGGAACCGGACATAGTGCGAGCGGTGTGAAGTAAACGACCAAGTCAACAAACCTCGGGAATGTTATTATTAACTGGCACATTTTCCAATTATTTGGTCTTAGTCAATTGTTTAACAAACATAGATTTTTCAAAATGTCTATAATCCGCAATAATAACTAGTGGAAAGCTAAAAATCCCCGATATAATGGGAATCCCTTTATTGAGAGATTATCATGAAACATATTAAATAAATAATCGATTAAACTAGATCTCCTATTATAAAAACCACACCCAAATCGGTCCTTCCGTTTGGGACCTACGATGCGACACATACCCAACACAGTTACATAGATGTTATATTCACAACACCCTCTTTTTTGTTGAAGTTTAATAAGAAACAAAATGTACAAGTCATATAAAGACTTTCGATATGGATTGTGCCCTCGAATGTCTAAATGACTTGCGCACGAGTGCATTGCGCCACAGGCCGCACCGCGCCGGCCTTGAGCTGAGACGTCGGCGCGGGCGCAGCCTCCGCACCTCGCCGCTCGCGTTTATGTCTGGACCACATCTCCGCCATCCAGCAAATATTTGTGTTGGCGTCTCTGTCATTCTTTATGTTGTAGGAAGAAACGCCAACACGAAGCTTAGCCGAATGCCACAGATGTTGTCCCAGCATTACTGGGATAGAACTGGATCATGCTTTTGTTTCTAAAAATACTCCGCAATTTTCATTTTTGTTTTCTGCCGTTTCTGTAAATTCCATTCGGGTTTGCAGTTTTTGGAAATAGATTTTGTTACCTTTAAGCATCTTTTCTAGGGCCACAGTAAAGTTATCGTATCGTATATGTTATTGAGTAATAGAAGGTATCGCATTCTAACTAGAAACCTTATAAAGTACGTAAGAACGCAGGTCATTGCCCTATTGACTAGCTCCTATTAAGCTATTTAAAATGCTAAGCAGCTAGGATAAGCCGGTGCCAACTTCTCTCGATTAAGGAAAATCCAGACTTGAAATTTTAATTCAGTACACGAATCAAAACATTTACATAAGCTCTTTGTTTACGTTCTAAGTTACATCACAGCCTTTCGTCCGATATTCTCATAGCGGCCTACATACCTAAGGTTCCGTGAAACCAAATAAATATTTATTCAACTTGTAACAAAACTACATGATGCTGTGAAAAAAAGAGTGAGAGGCCAGTTGCCTCGGAAGTAGAACGGACTCGATTCGGTTACTTAATCGGAAACGCAGAATCGAAAACCGATCGCGGGAACTAAGGACCGTATTAATAAACTCATCTTGGCTGAGATGCACGTCACAAGATACGTCAAAGTAAACGTCAAACCATAGAAGACTGTCATTTTTGACGCATCTCGAGATGAGCATTAGAGTTGAGATTAGTTTATTTAAACGGCTCTAATTGTACATAATTAAGTTATGGTAATAGTGCAGAATCGGTTTTCGGAAACAGGGTAAAATTTGACCGTCAAAATTTATTCGAAATTTGTTGGTTTTGAACAAATAAAGGAATGTTTTTGGTTAGTCTTATACGAAGTATCTTCTAAGATTAGTTAATTAATTAGGAAGATTGTCTGGTTAAGGCTCATGGTAGTAAATAATGGCAATACGTAGATGAAATAATCGAAAATATTTAACAGGCGTGAGAATAAATACATCTGTATGAGTAGCGGTAAATCATTTTTTATCTGTCAATTGAATGGGGAAACAAAGTTTAATCACGCATAACATGCCAACATGTTTGTTTAGGATGTGAGAATGGTTTACGGCCTTCACGCTAACACGTGAAGTTTATAGCCTCGACTCATTCAACACACATCCCTGTCACATATCTACCTCTCAACACTATCTTAACCTTCGCCTTCGGAAGCTATTGGGAATTAAAAAGTTATCTTAAAGCTTATTCTTGCAGTCTTCATAAAGAAATTACATCCTATGCATAAAAAAAAAATTCCTTTCCTGAGGTGTTCCCTTAAAAACGGCTCTCTGTCGAACGAATCTAATGAGCGAAGTCAATTCATACAAGCGCGCTCACTTGACGGGTAAAGCATGTAATCTGAGAACGCACTTCCTTAAAATGTTGCTTTTACGCTATCACGGGATAACTTCAAGTCGCCGGCTAACAATACGGTATTTGACAAAAGTCAAATCAGCTTCTTTGTATGAAACATCAAAAACGCTCGGTTACTATGGAATTTATAGGGATTACTATCTTGTGACGTCACAATCAAACAGCGTCCTTATTGTTGGATTTTATGAATTCAATCAAAAATCTTAAAATAGCAAACATAAATAAAAGATTGATGTATTCCTAGTATTTTTATAATGTTTATTTGTTGTTAATGAAAAACCAATTTAATTTCACTGTTATCAAATACCCTATTGGTGCGTCGAGCTCGAGTTCAAGAGCAAGCGGTTACTCTTATGAACTAGGTACCTGTTCTCGGTTTTCCGACCAAATAATACACGCTAAAAATGAGCGTGTCCTTACCAAATGTATAAATGCAAAAACCAGTTTCTTTGTTTGTTTTGCGCCATTTTCACAGTTTTACGGTCTAATCGATTTCCATGAAATTTTCAAACGATTTTCGCATATTTGAGTAAAGGGTAGGGCGATTCGTTCCGGAGTAAGTGGAGAAATAAATTACACACTCGTTTAAAAGGCTTATTGTTGTTTCTTATTGGATAAATTATCCAAAAGAAACATTGCTTACACACTAAATACAATGTTTACTTAGTAGGTATGAAAAGATGTTAGATACATAAACTAAGATGTAGTTTATTCACAAATTGCGGTTCTTACTTTGAATTTTGGTGGAAATAACTAATTTCATAGCTAGGTATTTAGTTCAATTTTATTTATGTCAACTAAAACACTCTGACATAAGCATCTGGATGACAGTAGCAGAGGACCGATGGTTGCCGAAAACCTTGGGAAGGCCTTTATCCAACAATACACGTCTTGCGGCTGATGACAATGATGAAAATACTCATATTTACTTGATTTCCAGTTTGTTTATATGTATGTATATGTATACATTAAATATATAAAATCAGCGAAATACATGTTTTATATTCTATTCTATTCTAAAATTCATAGTTAAGCGCCTCTACGGCGCCTCGTTATCGACCCCCTGCATCGAGACCGGCTGACGTCTGCAAGGTCACTCACTCGGCTTATCTGCCCACTCGCTCCTTAATCCCGGTCATCAGACCTTTGACGTACCGATACGAAAGCGACGGACGCTCCTCAGTAATTAAAATTTATTCAAATGTGAGACAGAGTTTGTTTAGAGTTTTGAAGTTGTGTTGACATCTTTTCAATTGTGTCTTTGGACATCTAATTCGTTACATGTCATTATGTTAAATACAATGAACGGCGACGGCTTCATAAAAACAATTGAAGTGAGAAAATAGCATTTGAAAACTATTGAAGTTGGAGCGTAACATGTGATGTATGGTAAATTAGTGAACCTTTCAGTGTGTCTAATTTTCGAAATTGTTTCTTATACGAGAAGATCTAGTAAGGTGAATATTTACGCAGCGTAATCTAAATCAATTTCTACCGTTTTATTAGTATGTTATAGGTAAAATAAACGATATTTTATTGAGTATAAGGCCTTTCGGAATTACAGATTGGAGGTACTTACATATTTTTTAATATTACATTCATGACCGCAACCTTCAGATCAATAACGGCTGTGTAGAATTACGAATGTAATAAGTTCATAACAATATACAGTTGTATTGAATCCATATTGTATAGGAATCGCCAATAGGAAGAATAGTTTGTGTAATCGATCGCATAATTCGAACGAAGTATAAATCAAAATAATTGTTTATTCAAATTTCAATTGTTTTTGATGTATTCATTAATGTTCTTTTTGACACAACAAGTTATATCGACTTATCGGGTTTGACCACGCAACCCTCGATGGGTACCTAATGGGTCTAGTATGGTTGCGTCTATCGCGTAACAAAATGTAGATCCGTCACTCAAGTACTTATAGACGTGTCAATACACACCTTTCAACGCAGGTCAATTTATAACCTACTAGCTTCTGCCCGCGACTTTGTCCGTCCTTCGTCCTTTCATTCATTTTCCAGGACTAAAAGTAGCCTATGTGTTAATCCAGGGTATAAGTTAGGTATCTAGATTTCATCCAAATCCGTCCAGCCCTTGCAGCGTGAAGGAGTAGCCAACTAATACACAAACTTTCGCATTTATAACGTTATTAGGATACATTTGTACCCTTTTAGCGTGTCTAATTTGCGTAATAGTTTCTTATACGAGCAGATCGAGAAAGGTGCATATTTACGCAGAATAATCTAAATCAATTGGTACCATTTTATTAGTAAGCAATAATAATAAGGTATAAGGTTGTACTTTTTTTAAATATTTATATTAAATTCATGGCCTCATCATCATCATCATTAAATCACGCCTGTTTCCCAGAGGGGTAGGCAGAGACCACTTCTTTCCACTTGCTACGATCTTGACAAATTTCTTTCGCTTCTTCCACATTCATACATCGAGTCATGCACGCACGTCGGTTTCGGGTACTTAAGATTCGGCCCTTTTCCAGTATTTCATCATGGCCTCAACCTGTAGTAAAAGGCAATTTATAACCTATTCTTGGGTTTGAGGTTATAATTTTGGACTAGAAAGTCTGGTATCAGGTTTGACTTCTTATCTGCCTTTTTAACTATTAGTTTTCCTTATATTTTTCTAAGAAATACAGTTGGACGCTACCCGGATTTATAAACTAACGTAACTTATGGGTGATCAAATTATCATAATCTCGTAGGTGTTGTAACAGAAGACATGAAGATGTGTGGGTAAGCATTAGGTACATGTACCAGGCATCCTTCAAAGCTTAGTAAATTCTCAAGTTAACATCCATAATTAAGAATTTATAAATAAGTATTTTTAACGATTAAACACGTAAACAATCAATTACATCAAAGTTGCATTTACCTCGGAAGGTGTCAGAAGGGTATTTTTTTAATAGCTTCCTTTTTACAAAAACATATGTCTTTTATTTACCTACTACAAACATTTGAGTATAATTTCCAATTGTTAAAACAAAAATAACACGTTAGATTAATCATAATTCAAAATTTTTTTTTTTTTAGTGTAAACACGCAATTTATTTCTGCACCTTTTCAAACTCTTAGGGCCTGTTGTTTGATCAGTAGTTAAACTAACTAATTGTTAAATTTTGAAAAAGGAATTGAAAATTTGACACATTTCCTTGAGATTACTTCAAATTTTCGATTCCTTTTTCAAATTTTAACAATTAGATAGTTTAACTACTGATCAAACAACAGGGCCTAAGTTACGCTGATTCGGTTAATTGTTAATTACTACTAATATAAAAAGCTAAATAAAATATGATTCAAATGTGCCTACTGTATGACTCAGTTCATTAAAAAATAATTAGGGTATTTCTTAGTACTTTGCGCGTTTGAAGTTTGAATCCGTTAAAGTTATAGAAAGATAGCGACTCCGTCCACGCAGAAAAGTAAACATTATCTAGCCTATGTTCATCAGGGATAATGTGGGATTTTAATGGTGAATTAGTTTTACAAATCGATCCAGTAGTTTCGGAGCCTATTCAAAGCATCGGCAGTATCAGCCCAAGTAGCATTTCAAGCTGTATCATTTCTATGTATTGTCAAGTGATGTTGAGAGCCAGTCCCAATAACTCTTACTTCAATGATGACTCAGCTACATTAAGCAACAAGCATTCGCCTTTATGCTCGTACAGTGCCAGGCTCCTCGATCTCGTTATAAATTACACCTGATATAGAATCCTGAGCACTGAATGACTTAAGTACCAATAATAAAGTTAAGTAATGCAATTCGTGCGGTCCCTTTCTACCGCTTTAATGACACTGTCAGGCCTAACGGAGGCGAGAAAGTCTATAATAGTAGAACCTAGAGTGCATTGGCATAAACAGATGATAATAATACTCCTAATTTATGATAATCGATAATTACCCGTGCCCTGCTAGCTCTGCCTGGGTGTATTATTAAATCATTAATTAATTACTGTCACTCAAAATAAATTAATGTGAATGTGGATACGGCACTAGAGTAGAGTTAAGGGTGTTAAAGCAAGGTGACACATTTAATATTTTTCAGATACAGTCTTGAGTGACTTCTATGTAATTATAATATTCATTCAGAAGCTAACAATCCCTCTCCGAAATGTTTTGGGGGTTCATTCGGGTTAGGTAATTCACACGCAGAATTTTTATATCTTTCAGCCACTGCTGGACTAGTTTTTTTCTGGGTTTTTTTAAATCACACAATCATAAAGGCCAGATGATAAGTGGGATCAGACCCATAATAGAATAGATTAGAATAAAAAAACTACAAAAACTACATCAACGCAGGAGTACATCATAGAAAAGATACAGTAACGTAATAGAACTAGTTCTTAGGTATCTCCCAACAAGCGACACTATTAAATAAACAAAGGTAAACATTATGAAATTTCAAGATTAGAATCCCCGGATACTTCAAATGCATTGCCAACCCTGAGGACTAAGATGCAATACTTCTATGCTAGTAATTTCACCCATTGTTTAATAATTTACAAAATAAATGCATACAATAAAGACTAGAATAAATTATACTAAGAAAACATGCACTACGCGTCTATACGTATACCACGACTAATAGCTAATGGCCTGGCCACAACTTTGGGCGATAGCGGTAAGCCGGAACGAACAAATACATGCAAGAGGTGATGAAGCGATTTCTATGCGTTTGTTCCCTACCCGCCGCTCACCGCCGCCGCGATTGCTGTAGTGCAAACTCATGACCGTCTGTAAGTGTCTCTATCATTGTAGAACAATTATAGAGGGGAAACAAATTAATCGTAGGCAAGTCATAGCTCCTAGACATAATTAAGCCGTGTCGCCACGAAGCCTTGACGACGCGTTTCACTCGAGACAGCGATGGTTTCTCTAAGTCGACCATGAATCTTGCTACATTGGCTGCCAAAACGGATTGGTCGTTAGTTTGGACTAGGATCACAGGCGCATGACAAGACATGTCATGCCCATATTAACCTGACCTATTTTAATAATTCGTAACTAACGCATGAGTTATAGTCACATTATCACGCGTGTACAAGCTAAGCATTGCAATAATAACGGGTCAACTCTACGTTCAATTTACCGTGCCCCATGTTGATTGCCCTTGAGTGTATTTGCGTGCGCAAAAATTTCTGATTGAACAGTCATATGCCAAACTTCTTAACTTTGATACAAAATGAACACAAGTAGGTGTTTAGGTTTTGGCTCTGAATTAATTAATTTATGCGAGCCTAGTCAACAAGCTACAAAAAAGTGACCATTTGGCGGGAGGCTGCAACTTCTTAGATATAGTTTTCCTGTTCATTTTCCTGTTTGAAAAGTTATATTAAAATTAGAAGAACAAATTTAAATGCCTTGCGTCTTACTTTACGATGGTAGTATCAAAAGCAGCCGTTACGTATTAATCATTAATTTTACATACATACCCGTACTTCTTTTTGACATACAAACAATTAACTTGACCCACCTAGACCGTGTTATATTACAGAACCATCTAATACGAGATGCTGAGTCCAATTAAGAAGTGCACTCGTGCGCCCTAAAGGAAAACCACTTTAATTTTAGGTTACCTTACCATTTTTAGCTTTCATTCGAGATAATACGAGTATTATGTATATACCATCTCAACGTTGAGTTGTCAATAGTCTTTTTAACGATGAAATGTTTCCTTTGACTAGCACGTAGTTAAATGGTTTTAAAAATTGACGACCGACTACAGATACCGACTCCTATGAAACATTAACCAACTTAATTAATCTCCAATTTCGTACAGTTAAGCAAAGCTGCATTGGACAATAATACACAGACAGTAAGAAAGCGCAGTGCCGTTAAACGTCCCAATAAATAAGAAACGTGCGACCCATATCTGCTGCACGCGACGCACATTTTAAACACACAAGTACCTACATACCTACACAAAGAGTAGGAAGTCTTCAAAATACTACGCGTCGCACCTCTTTTTAGCGAATGGGTATCAAGTATTTTAAATCTAATCTCAAGGCCAGAAGGCGTAATGTGATTAATATTAAAATATTTGACATTGAATTTGACAAAGTAAGTTTGGCATTCTGCAATTTTAATACGAATTGACTTATTTCGATCTCAATTTAAAAAACGTTGATCGATAAATATCATTACACCCTAACAATTTATATTCATAATCACTTTAATTGACGAATGCGTCAAGTACTACTCAGAGCATACGCTGTCATATAAACTACATAGAGCCTCGGTAAACAGGTTCAAATCAACCAATAACATAAAACACGACCTTGTTAAATTACCAACTATGATAATACAGATACCTTTAGCCTTTCACGGTACATATTAGTTTCATAACCATATACCATGTACAGAGTACCAATAAAAACTAATCACACAAATTCAAGATTGCACTAATCATTATTTTACATATTTATACCTTGCAAATTCATTAAGAATCTCCGGCAACCTGCGCGAACGCATTCGATCACGTCTGCGCTGATAAACTCTACTATTCTAATATCTGCTACGTGCTTCGCGCATCAAACAGGTTTAAATTTCTTTGAATTGGCCGTTCCTTTGTCATGTACCTATAATAACATAACACATTGTTGTAGATATTAAATATACCTCATTGGACTTCATTTTATATGCGATGCAAATAGGTACCTGTTCATTTGTATAATCAGTAATACCTAGCTAGCTAGTCAAGGAATTTAAATTAAAATGGTCAAACCGCGTGTAGCATTTTGTTTTTATCTAGTTTTACCAGCATTTTAGATGAATTCACATTATTTTTCGTAGTTTTTTTCCAAGGTTGCTCCACAGCTGTTAACAGCTATCAATTTTTTTCGATGTTTATATCGCTATGATTCCCTTCCCTCTCTCAGAAAGCAAGATCACCAAGATCCTTTACTTCCTCAAATCTGATTACCTACTGGTGTGCTTACCTATGGCTGTTCACAATATTCAAACCACGGATAGATTCGGTTATCCTAGGTTAAAATTTGAAAGACTTTTTATGTAGCAAATGTTAATTCTAATTAATTTTAACCTGAAGTAGCTAAGTCTATCCAGTTCAACTAACGCCATCTAGAGGAATCAGACGTTGTAATAAGTGCCATGCCATATTACTAATTATCGATGTGAAAATTAGCGAGTAGAGACTAAAAGTTAATGAAGGTGAGTGATCAAACTAACCAGTTAATACGTAACATTAGATTGTTTCATCTTACGTTCATTACGTGTTAGTTGGCAGGAGTTCGGGCTTTTAGAGAAATCAGTGACCTTTCAATGTCATTGACCCCCAAACAAGAAAGTTTACTTTATGTTTCAATCGTTCCAATTGCCCCATTTAATTGCTTATTGATTGACGGTCAAATCGGTTACTTTTTATTTAGTGTCAAAGCGAAGGATCGACCGCTTTTAGGTATGAAGAATAATTATAAATACATCTGCCTAGACGTCACTAGTTTCTATTGTCTACGATTTTTAAATCAAAATCATTAACTGAAAATTTTGTCTAGTCCCGATATGTTCCTATCTATTATTCAATGTCTTATTGAGTTTGCGTCAAATTTCCAAAAAGTATACGGCGAAGATACTTGTAAATAGATGATAAAATTGGAGTTTGCTTCTATTTAAAACGTTAACTGACCCTACACAAAGGACGCGTTCGGCTTTATGCGATTCAGTCAAACATCTTATGATGTCCTTATCAGTTTGAAATATTATGACAAAGATATACCTATGATGTTGAACCGGACCGCAGAACGCAGACCGTATAAAGTGTGTACGGTCCCTAGTCCCTAAGGATATGTAAACGTAGGTGTCTCTAGAAACTTAGGCTATGAATATCAATGAGAAAGAGCTTTATGAACTTTAAGCTCTATATCTGCATTCTACTGACCGTGCTATAAATTATGCAAAAAAATGATTCACATTTATTTTAAACCTATATTCTTTTGGCAATAAAACACTAACATTATAGGTAATGATAGTTTACATCTGAGAAAAATAACTACCTACTTACCAACAGTAAATAATTAATTTAAATTACTTTATTAAAACGGTTAATAGAGCTTAGTATTGGCAATTACCAGCACGAAACGCTTCCAAAGGCCAAGATGGTTGTTTGTTTATATGTTTACCTTAGATGAATGTTTTCATAAACATTAATCATTTATGCCTCTGGACTGCACTCAACGATGTACAAAAAGTGACAGGTGATGTCACTTTTTGTACGTAGCGCGTTTTTTTTCTTCGATAACTTACACTAAAATGAACTATTACTTAATGTCTCATATATACTTCTAAAACCTTATACAATATACGTAGGGTTCAGCACCGGCCGGTAAACCCTGACCTCCTTGGGTAATCATTAAATTGCTTGGCAAACAATTGGCAGTAAATTACATCGAGCAGTAGTACTTCACATCGTAGTTCGTATAAGCAATCTTCACAAATACTTCCTATCCCAAATCAACTTTCCCGTCTTGTGTTTATCAACAACTTATCCAACTGACCGTCTTACTTCGGCAATGAGCCTTTCATGTCCAGTACCAGCCTAATCGATTCTCACGCTATTTACCCTACCCTCCTTTAAAAAAAGAGGCATCTGTTCTAGAAATGCCTTAAAGAAAACGAGCACGTAGCGCATAAAGGGACGATTATTATTTACTTTTGTTTCACCGCGTCTTCCTGTTTTGTAAACGCTACACACACACTGTTGACGTTATTGGTGCTGGTATCAACTTGACAGAAGAGCTAATCATTGACAACATGATTACTATATTGAAGTAAAATGGAAACAATGATTAGAATAGAGCTTTACATGGAATAAACGTTGCCAACCCTAAGGGTTAATGGCCACGCTCAGAGACATTTAACTCGTTCCTTTTTCAAAGTTGTGTATGAAAAATCGCCATTAGGGAACGACTTAGGTACCGTTATTTAATAAGTACCTAGTTAACTCAACTAATTGTTCAAATTCGAAAAAGGAATTGCAAATTTGACCCATTTCTTTGAGATATAAGTGATAAAACCATTAGTTATGGTTTTTAACTATCGGTTACTTAACTACTGATCAAACAACAGGCCCTTAATCGTCATTAAGTAACTGATTTCGACCGTGGCCGTAACTGAATTTGCAACGGAGTACTACTATACTAATTTATTTATACATATTTACGTATTCGTACAACGTCAGATGAAGTGTTAAGGCGCGTCTTCGCGGATTTAAAACGCTATTTATAGCAAATATGTTATTGAGTTACACAAGCGCGATGCAACTCGACCGTGACTTCACTTGAACTTGCTGCGGTGTATAAGGAAACTTCTTGGTTTTAAGCTTGAGGAAAACCTATCAAGTCATCGATCGTTACCTGTAATTAACACTACCTTATTGTTTCTGTTATCCGCGTATCGATCACAGGCGAGTTATCTATATTTTCTTAGGGCCTAGACTTGTTAATTGCTTTAACAATTATTATTACCGATCGTTATATGTTGTATTATTATGGATACGTATGGTTTTGCTGTCTCTTTGTTTCTTGGTAAAGCAACCTATGTTACCTAGTAAACGATCGGATAATATTGTTTTAGCATTGCCCAATATAAACACTGGAATTATCTAGATTTTCCGATAAGAAACATTATAATTGACCCAAAGGCATATGTTGTGCATTTTTATCAAAGTGGGTTAGCTAAACTGTAAATTAAGGATAAAGTTTGTTTGGCATCACTTTTGTACTGAAAATGGTAGCGTATCTACTAGATATCTATCAAGATACTCGGAGCTGAATTTTTACGTATACAGCTTACGTAACTACCGCATTATTTATTAACCGATAATACTTATTATCAAATAGGGAAGTTTATAGATATTTTATTATCGTAGTAAAATAAACCACTTAATTTTAAGTATTTACATTGTATTTATTTATTAGGCCTGCGCTGTCCATTCATCCGTCGTCCGTCCATCCGACCTAACTAAAAAGAGCTGTACCTATGTTTTGAATCGTAACAGACAGCGGGTGTTTTTTTTTCAGCATATGAGTTTATGGTCGATTTACTGACAATTAAAAAAAATAAGAGAAAGTGAAATAATAAAACCATTTTGTCAAAAAGACAGCAAACCATAGAAGCGTAAAATTTGGTATGATTATAGTAGGTACAGACCTTGAAGAAAAACAGCAAATACTAAAAAGTGGTCATTTGAGCTAGCGCTGATTCGATTCGACATCGAATTCAAATCGGAATATAATAATATCTACTGTGCCGACCGGTTTTTTTAAGTTAATGGTTAATAATGGTAATAGGTGTATCACTTAATATGGAATCTATACATATACACTCTTTCGTAATTGGCAGACAACGCGCAGCCCGAACCAAGTAACTTAGAGACTTGAAATTTGAATGGTATATTCCTTGGGTACTACAATGCCCTTAAAGAAAATTGACTGCCAAAGGGACAAATAGCGAATTCTACGCGTACGAACATGCGGGTGTCTCCTAATTGGTTGTAAACATTAAAACAGGTTCAAACGGGAATTAACTACAATGTTAATAGTTATAAAATAATAAATAGATAACCGCAAACGCATTTGCGACTTCTGTAAATATATTTATAAATCTAACAATGCTCCATTGGTTTTAAAGGATTCTAAACACCAAACCTGCCGACCCGCCAACACAGCCCTTATTCCAAATGCGGTAAGTACTTAATCTTTTAAATATCGTAAATTTAATTATCGTTTCTGTCTAGTTTACATAGAAAAGTAATAAATACGCAAGCACGTGCAGTCTAAAAGAAGTAACAGCAAAGCCAGCAGTTAGTAAGCGCGAGCACGTTAGCCAAGAAAGTTTATAGCCTTCGCTTGATAAAAGACAATACTTAGTTTTCACCATATAAACGTGCGTAACCGTTTGACAAATGGTTACTACTTTGGAAAAAACTCGTATCTGATATTTCGAGATGTGTGAGTTTGAACTTAGTTTTGCTTATTTTTAAGTTTAAAATCGTACGTCACAAAATATGAGATACGGGTTTTTTTCAAAGCAATGACGAAATTTAATACTTTCCTTCGGCCATGTTGATTTCTCCTTTTTTTTTCTAGCATTCGTGAAAACCGCGTAGATTTATACTTATCACGACTATAAATCTTCAAAAATATTGGTCACGTTACAAACGGACTCTACCACCGATTTTCCGCCATGAAAGTAAGATTGTAGAGTTTCCGGGTCCTCTATTATCTGTGCAAAATCATAACGATCCGTTATTACTCCGTTTGTAGTTACAATGAAACAATCGCACTTATATATTAAGTACTTGACATACCACAACAGTCAATTAATGACATTACTTATATAAAATAATCATGTCCAGCCTAGTTAGGTATTTAAAGGTGCGGCGTAACATCATACATAACAAAACAAAGCACTTGTACAGTAAAACCAGCGCGTATTAATAGTACTCGGTTAACTATCGTTATCACGCTCTCTTTGACACCTGTCAGTATATTTATCATGCCAGAGAGACTGTGACAGCAATAGACTACCGAGTTGAACCGAGTACTAGTAATTCTTTGGTTTAACTGTTCGCATGTGTATGCGCAGTATTAGTAGTTAAACTAGTCTATTGTTGCCTTATCCCTTGACATTTGACCTATAGTATAGTGTATGCACTGAGCTATACAGGATGATAAAAACGAATACCACTTAAAGAGGAACTACCTTTAAATTGCAATAACAAGATAAATAATAAGTATTACATGTTTTAGTCAAGCAAGTAACACTTAGTTCTACTTGCGAAATTATACTTATATCAATTACTAAAAAGACGTCTTGTTTTCATTAGGTGCAAATGGTTTTCAATGATTCAACAAACCTTTTCATTTGGGTTTGCGGCAGCCTTGGTTGCTTAGAATATCAATTAAAATAGATAAGTTTGAAAAAATCCATGAATTCCATGTTTTTATTTAAATATAAAAATAAAATACTTTTAGTAAAATTCGATTTCTATGGTATTGTGTCAAAATGTGACGGTTATACGATTTTTGTATGCATATTAACCACCCTGTATACCCGTATAGCTCAATTGGCGGTATTTCCCACGACCTGTTTAGTTTCCTAGTCACGGCGGCTATGAGTAATCTATTACGATGCATTTATAATCTACGCTGCTATTTGCACTGCACTCTAGCGTATTGATTTACGGATTAAAGTCGTAATGTTCATGTAATTACGGCGATTACACGGACAATTTAAAATGTAAAGAAATATGTAAGCGATTGTCGCAAAGTGTTAAGATGCTAAAAAATAAGTGTACAAAGTGGATAATGTACTTATTTGCTAGACTTCGAGACTGGCGTGATGATAAAGGCTGATTCTAAAATAAAGGTGGCACATACGAAGAATTGAAGTTGCTAATAAAATTAACAAAAAGGGGGCTAAGTAAAAAAATCAAACCACAGACTACGCTCATTAGGGTTTTTTACTACAGGAAAATACTCGTGGGAAACACGAAACAAGCAGGGAAAGTACCGAATACCGAGAGGAAAATCAACTCGCTCAAGCTAATTAGTTTTATACGGTGAAGTGATTACAATGGTGCCGAAAAACTTGGTTCCCAACCCTTAGACATATCTGTCGCAAATCTTGCCATTGTTCGAGTCTCCGCATTGATCAAATGACAGTTAACAAGCTTCCTTATTTGATAAGTTACTTACTGCATCATATTATCTAAGAATAAAAAATAGCTCGTTAGTAGCTAAGTGACACAGGTTCTATAAATAGGTATAAAGTAGTCTGAGAATAAGGCTGCGACCACACCGGAGCTTATCGGTGCGTCAAAAACGGCGCCATGTTGTTCCTATGATCCGTTCTTTTGATTACGCAACGTCACCGTATTTTACACGTCGGTGTGGACGCTCCTTAAGGGACCTTGAAACGTCTTTCCTATGCTATTTTGCTATTTTGGTTAGCTGATGAAATAACGCCGGGGAATCCTTTGCAAATGTAGATGAAAGTCATAAGACTAATAAAAGATAAGAGATATAAACCCGATGCTAATATTAATGGTTGTTTAAATGAAATTGTATGTTGGTTTGTATTCACATTCTATAATATTTATCGGCCTTAGAATATGACCTGAAATTGGGGTAATGGCATAATTTAGCAGTGATTGAAATCTGTGAAAGAAAAAAAAAGAAACTAAGTCAAGTTATTTGTGTGATGACAACGAATCAATTTATGACTCACGCTTGCATCTTAAAGAACTAACTATGCGACCTATTTGAGTTTTGTGCATTATGTAATAGGTCCGCATTGTGCTGCGTCAAAACAAGATAACTTGTACAAACATCATCAATATCATCATTCATCGTTATAAGTACCTACTTTTTTTAGATTCGCCAAAACTATTTATTATTTTTAAAAGACAACATTTGAAAGAGAGCGTTCTGTTTCAGAATTTATAAAAAACTTACATATTTTCTAGAAGAAGTACTGATGCCGAAGTTCTTTTTACTTAGTAAAACCATATTTCTTTGTTATCGTATTGTCAATGTTTACTTGACAATGGCGGCTGAGTTAAAATCGTTTTGCTGAGTAGAATAGAGCCTGCGTTCCTTCACAAGCCTTGTTTCCCTTCATTGAATTGTTAATAAGTTAATTGTTGCGTGTCCGGTGGGCCGCTCCCGTGAGGTGGCCGGCGGTCTAGACAGTCTGTTTGATTTCCTTTACGTGTTTACTTTACTTTGCAAAATCATGACTGCATTGCCAATGAATAAAACGTTAGGGAAAGCCCTGCGAGGCGACGCGGAGCCAGTCACTACGTGAGTAACGACCACGATGGAAACCGACATAAAAACCGGATGAATAAGTTTACGGCGTTTGTTATTAAATTATAATTTGACGACGCAGTTAGCCTAGTTGGTAGTGACTCTACCTACGTAGCTAGCAGTCCCGGGTTCAAATCTCATAGCCATTCTTTGTGTGATGACTAAGTATACAGCGTTTGTTATCATACGAGTATTATAATTTGCCGACGCAGTTAGCCTAGTTGGTAGTGACTCTACCTACGAAGCTAGCAGTCCCGGGTTCGAATCTCAGGGCAATTATTTGTATGATGACTAAGTTTACAGCGTTTGTTATTATTATAAGTAAGTATAGGGCTTTTGTTATTATATTATAATATAACGACGCAGTTAGCCTAGTTGATAATGACTCTACCTACGAAGCTAGCAGTCCCGGGTTCAAATCTCAAGGAAATTATTTGTATGATCACTAAATATACAGCGTATGTTATTATATTACAATTTGCCAACGCAGTTAGCCTAGTTGGTAGTGACTCTACCTACGAAGTTAATTATACAGTATGTAAACTTACTAAAACCATCTCTTTCAACCAGTTGCTAGGCTAGTTGAGTTAAGTGTTTTACCACATTTTTTGCTAGTGTGTGTCGAATATTTTTAATTTTATCATTGCATAAAAATTATAACATCTCACCTTTTTCAAAGTCGGTTAACCCTAAAAGTATCATCCCATGTGTAATGTTTACATCGTTGTTCAGTGCCCATTATAAAACCCGTATGTAATGTTTTTATCGTAACAGATTATTGAACTTGCGTTCAGTGCATTCGTTATTTAAATTTGAAAAAGTGTTAAGATTTCAATAATTTATATACCCCAACCTTATCTATCGCCTAGACATGCTCGGGTTCAAATAAATGGTTTTAGTAAGTTTACATACTGTATATAATTGCAATTATATATAATAGTATAAGGCTAGCACAATTTGTGTGAGCTCTTCATTCATATATTTTATAATTATTGAGACATGTGCTCATATTTTGGTGATGTTAACGGTTAAATCAAAGCGTAAATTCAAGGGCCTTAATTATGTGAAGTGAATTATAAAACTGGTACCGGCGAGATGCGACCGGTCACTGGCACACTGACTCTACTTGCGCAACGGTTAGATAATGCGTTGGCGCAATCTAACGAGAATAGCAGATCAATTGGAATCGCCGAAAATTTGCAATCGCAAGCCAACATTTGACACAGGGTTTTGGAGTACTGTCTGAAAAAAAAACTAACGAAGGCCCTAAAAATATGGTTAGTCAGATTCTCAGTGCACATTGTCATAAATAAATAAAGAAGATAAAGATAAAAAAAATAAGATTCTTCAGGGCCGCACGGGCGTAAAATAATATACCAGCGCTTCCTAAGGGGAGACCACTGTGCACTGCTCATAACAAACGCAGCGCCGCAAGGAACTCAACAGTCCGTCATTTTTTTAATTTTGCTTATGTCTATGAGAGGTTTATTACTTGGTTTACTTTTACTTTTATCAGATTATCTTAAGAATAAAGGTATTTTAATATATGTATTTTATATTACTATCTATAACATAAAAAAAAAACTGTGCTCCACCTGTCTTAACCTAACTTTTTTGTACGTCTCTTCCATTATCAAGGCTGTCTGGAAAATATCGCTATTTAGTGATAAGATCGCCTGTTATTTACCATGTACATAAAAGTGTTAATACTTTTTTTTTATTGTAACTGTCTGTGTTATGCAACTGTGCAATAAAGAGTATTGTATTGTTTTGTAGTTATATAAATATCAGCGAACAATCTAACACAACTGGATCTAGTCCCAAACAAAGCTCTAGGCTATTTATCTAGAAAAACTAGCGACGCTCCCTCGCTTCGCTTTGGCTTATGCGAGTTTTATGTAACACCCGTACATAAAACCGAATTTATTATTGATAAAAACCGTATCAAAATCCGTTGAGTATTTTTAAAGATCTAAGCATACATAGGGATAGACTGACAGCGGGAAGCGACTTTGTTTTATACTATGTAGTGCTAAGTAAATACCTACTTAAATATGAATCCCGACCATCACCATATGATTTGCCATTATTGGTAATCGAACCCGGGAACGCTAAACTTCGTGGCCAGAGTCATTACAAATTAGTTTAAACGCCTCATCATAAAATTTGTCTAACATTTATTGTAGCACTTCTTATAAAGTTTTGCGATGTATTTTGGGTAACATGACATTTCCGGTTGCTTCACGCGTTGTCCTCGGCACGATAATTTACTCAGTTTCTTTTGCAAAATCGTGAACTTACTGTATGTGCAAGAATAGTAACTAGACAGTTGAGATTGACATAATTATTCCTACGCAAGTGTAACGCTGTCTTCATGCTCAATACCTCCACGGTTAGCAAATTATCCGAAATTGCTGCATTGCCATAATTTTAAGTATAGCTTTGTTTGTGATTTTTAGTGTCCAATGTACCATTCGTTCATGTAGTCAAGGTTTCCAAGAGATAATTTGTTTTTTTTTAATTCAGTCGTCCTCCGTTAGCCTTTCATTAAAATGTCAGGGGAGAATCATTGACCTGATATTGATCAACATACCTATTTAAATTATATACATTATACACGACGTTCGTTGTTAATCACAAAAATAAACAGAATTCTGGCCAAGCGCGAGTCGAGTATTGTACGAGTATATTTACGCATATACTAAATAATGTATAGAAACGACCTAGACTCAAGAACAAATGAATCCCGATTATCATCATAATATTTGCCATTATCTGTAATCTAGGCTCTAGACAATAGGGTCCCGTTGGAACCCTTTGGGTACGAAACCCTAAAAAAAGAAGCAATTTGTGGAACTCAGTATAAATTAAATTCTGAAATCGGGCGAACCGGTTAAAGTTAAAACTTGAAACCCGATACTTTGTAAAAACAACGTGTATGTAATATTAGGATCAGAAAAAGTCCAATAAAACTAGTTTCTCCGTGTTGTTTGAAATAAATCTAAACACAGTAAAGAAGACGAGCTTAAAATATTTTACTCAAGATGGATCTTAAGTGATATTTGGCAATGCGCAATTATAGTTTTTTTTCCCTAATCATTCAATAAAAGAAAGACTCACCCACTAAATGCTGCATGTTGTGTTCAACCTCAGGGATCAGATGCAGGAAGGTGGTGGAGAGCAGGACGCCTCCTCCAAACGAGAGCAGCGTCATCACGATCCGGTTCGTCGTCTTCAGGGTGCTGGCGTCTTCGGCAGACACCCATTTGAACTTCTTGGCCAGCAGCAGCGGAATCAAACCACAGATCATGGACGCACAAAACAGGACGGCCATAGATATCCCTTTGGCGAGAATGACTCCTTCGGTGTCATTTTCATGATCGCCATGTCTAAAGCTGTGGTCTTCCATGGTTGCCAAAACTTGGTGTGACTTCGGAGAGGTGGAGAATTCAAGTGGGTTGCACCAAGGGCGCGTGCCCTTTTATACCACCGCGGCTCGGTATCGGGTATCGGTATCAGCAGCATGCGCGTGCGGCGGGCGAGAGCGGCGCGGTCGGACTACTCGCCGCGACGCCGGCGCGCCGGGCGGCGGTCCACTCCCGCGCAGCCTCTAAAAAACCTTAAGGTTCTTACAACATCAACAATCAACATTGAAGTCTGCACTTAATCGGTTTTCGTCACTTAAAAAGGCGGATATTAACTACTCATATGTCAGTACCAAAGTTTTTGTATAGAGCATGGTGATGTTATGACTAAGTGAATCTTTTATTAATATTATATGAACTCTAAGTGAAATATGTGTGTCCCCCAGGCAAAGTTAATATTAAGTTAATAAATAATAATATAAATAATACTTATCCTATAACCTCGATTATGCAGGTATCAGGGAAACATGCAGTACCCTTGTAGTTTTGGCAAGGAAAACATGTAATTATCTCTTTCTCAATGTTTTTGATCATGGTGGAACGCGGTAAATTTCCGTACACCGAGCACGAACTTTTACATTTTATCGAGTAACGTTAATGTACCTCTCGTCATCGAGAAAATTCGTCAGCGCTCCGTATTCATATCTGATACTCAAATTTGCTAGCAAGTTAACATTCACGTTGACTTACGTATCGTCAACGAGTAGTACAGGTGAAATATACGTAAAATAACGTTAGTCTGTGAGGGCTAAGAATAGGTCCAGAACACAATTTCGAATACCAATGGCGATGCCATGAGTATAGGCGGCAGTTCGTAGCTCTATAACTGGCTACCAGTGCCAGATTAGCGACATAACAAGAGTAGCAAATGCTACGGGCCCCGCGCAGGCATGTCGTCCTGGCATGTATTTCCAACAGCTCTATTTTGTTTAGCTCTCAAACTCAGGAAAAAAACAGGAAAGAACTGGCTTCGGGCCGGCGCCGGCTTAATGCAGCACGGATACTACTCGTACTATGAGTTGAACAGTAGTGAAGACACTTTAAGCTGAATTATTATTCAAGAAATGTTAAACTCCAACACTCACATGCCTCACAAAAAAAACTCCATTATATTTTAGTAAAATTCATTATCATTGCAAATTAGGTAGGTACCTAGTTTCGGTTGACCATTAACATTTGAACGAGTTTTACCAACACCATCATTATCAGATAACAAACATCCAAAATTCATACACTTACCTACCTTAGAATGGTTTCTTTCCATTTTGAAAAGAATATTTTTCATTTCTTTGTTATGATTTTTTAAAAGCGTGAAAAATTACAACGTTGATGGAACTAATTGTTAGCAAATTCAGACAATCTTGATCACATGAGAGAAATATCTCTACATATAAGTTAACTCATTCATGACAATTAGTGTTCAGATGCTTAGCCTGCCAATAACCATTAAAGTCCGTTTTAAATAATTCAAGAGTCACATTCACGGAGTTGAGGTAATTGGAATGTGGAAAAAATGTATTGACATCATACCATAATTTATTGTAAAATGATTGTAAAGATTGTAAAGATAATAACTCAGTTTAATTATCAATTCACCACATAGCACCAACGCAAAACTGACATATACATATACATATAGGTTCTAATGTTTCTGTATGTTCCGTCTGTATTGTCTCTCCTAGGTAGGACTCCAGTCCTTCACAAGGGTTAACCCTAAAATAATACTCGTATTAAGACGGTACGTCGCAATTTTAATATCCTGTGTGAGGTGAAATTATCGTTATGTTTAGAGTATTTCTTTCATTATACATGGGTATAATATAATATATTAACATGTAAAGCTACATATTGAGTTTTAATTATTTATGTTGAAACATACAAGCTTTTAATTGATATCGCCAAATATAAACAAATATATGACGAGGTAAATATTGATCTTTAAGGTAATAAGATGGAGGCGGACTAACTTTGGCAGATGGAGCTTTTGGCTTTTAGAGGCCAAGCAAAAGGTAAGATTACAAGAATCTACGGTTCAGTTAGCAGCAAGAGTGATTTAACCGCTTTGGCGACTTCAGCGTTACAAGAAAAAAGACACTTCTTACGTCTGCCTTTGGCGAGTACGAAAATCTGCACAGTTGTATTCATGATTTAGACCCGCAAGATATTGAAAAGGTAATATTACGACTATAGATATTAATCCGCCTTCTCGATCCTAAGTGAGGAAATTGAATCCCGGGAAGACCTCGTACCGCTCCACGACACTCAGTCATACGCATCAACCAAGGAAGCCGGCTCGAAGGACCACGTTGACTGTTGAGGATTGTAAGTGGACTGTGGATATTTAAAATGCCCTGGTAACACTTTGGAATACTTTTTAATTACGTAAGAGCGGAGCGTACACAACATTCAATTCAATTTCGATATCGATATATAAATAAACATATAGATAAAAGAACACTTTGCCTCCTGGGATCTCCTATTTTTGAAGAAAGTTTTTCAGATTATATTCAAAATTCCATTTCTAAATTTCAAAATCATTCCCATCGGCTTCTTGACATTAGTCCTCATTTTGCCCTTTTAATTATTAAATTCTGTCTTTTTGTCCCTAAATTTACTTATGTGCTTCGCTGCTGTCCGTTCTGGAAACATCAAGATCTTTTGTCGAAAATTGATACTTTGATCAAAAGTAACCTGCAATCCATTCTTAATATTCAGCTAAGCGAGCATTCCTGGACCCAAGGATCCCTCCCGATTCGGTACGGTGGTATAGGGATCCGCAAAATTTCTAGTATTGCTTTACCAGCTTTTCTTTCGTCGATCCATAGCTCTTCTAGTCTCATAGGAAAAATCCTTAGGGAATTCCCTTTAAACTATGAGACTTCAGGTTTGGAGGACGTAAAGAATGGGTGGTTAACTGCTTGCCCCGGTCAAAATTTTCCTGAAAACCCAAAATCGCAGAGGTGTTGGGATGACATAGTATGTAAATTGACTGTTGATTCCCTTATTAGCCAGTGCTGCGCAGCGGATCGTGCTAGAATTTTAGCAGTCGGTACAAGGGAGGCTGGATACTGGCTTCAAGCTCATCCCTCGCCAAGCACTGGTACTTTCCTAGACCCTAACACACTCCGACTTTCAGTTTGCCTTCGCCTTGGGGTCCCGGTCTGCGCTCCACATCGCTGCCCCTGCGGAAGTGACGTAGATCGGCTAGGACATCACGGACTTTCTTGCCAGAGAAGTGCTGGCCGCTTTTCCAGACACGCCGCACTCAACGACATCATTCGTCGGTCTCTTGCCTCAATAAAGGTCCCGGCTCTTTTAGAGCCGACAGGCATTTCTAGAAATGATGGCAAGAGACCTGACGGAATGACTTTGGTCCCGTGGAATATGGGACGGGTGCTAGTGTGGGATGCAACCTGTGTAGACACGCTAGCCCCATCACATCTCCACCAGACCTCTAATAGGGCAGGTGCGGCAGCTGAAGCGGCCGAAAGCATGAAGGTAGTAAAATATAGTGGTCTCGGCCCAGAATATATGTTTATTCCATTCGGCGTCGAGACCCTTGGTCCGTGGGGTCCTAGCGCTCGGAGCCTCTTCAAAGAAGTTTCGAAGAGGCTCATTGACGTCACGGGAGACCGAAGAGCTGGCAGTTTCCTCGCTCAACGTATAAGTTTAACCATCCAGCGAGGAAATGCTGCCAGCATCTTTGGTACAATGCCGCAGGGGCCATTCTTAGATTTAATGTTTTAGTTAATTTATATATTTAGAGTTAGTTTTATTTAATTTTAGTTTTCTTTTTCAGTTATTGTGTTTTGTTGTATTTTTTTATGTTATTATTGTTGAATAAAATATAATTTTATTGGAAAAATAAACAAATAAATAAATAATAATAATAATAAATAATCACCACAGAGGACTGACACACACAGTACTGGTAACAAATTTAAGTTGACGGTGTTGTCAACTACCTACCAGAACAACAGGCAACAGGGGCCCGATGCTTTTTTTGTCATAATGATATTATTCTGATAATGTCTAACCTTAAATACTGTACGTACATTTACGTGTATTTAGCAACGGCTCATACCAGAAATTCGGTACTTAATAAAAAAAATACCTGGTGGTAGTGGTACCGTCAAAGCCATAAATATAACCACACACCCAAGACTTAATATCTATGCATACATATATTTGAGGCGATCGTAGTGTAGATATTAAAACCTTTTGATTAATACTTCATTTGAATCATCACCAGTTGTTAACGACGCCAACGTGTTTCTCCACATGTCTCCCCTCACGTATCACCGCATTAGTATTCCCCTCAGTGATCCATAACCCAGTTTCTCTCCCGGCATATCTCCGTGCCTGTTTCAGCAAGTAGCTTCCTAAATCTCGATCCCAACTGACGGGACCGGTCCTTTGTTGATGCTGTCAACATCGATTCTGCAGGTGCCTAAGAAACTGCTTGCGGGAGAAGAATCAACCGCTTTCAAATTTTATCAGCTTAACGTATCATCAATCATAAATTAGCGCAGATATTTCAATCAATCAATCAATCAATTTATTTATTATATAAAATTACACTGTATTCAAAAACATTAGTTTCCGGTGGATCCCAACTCAGAGTAGCATTAAAATAGACGTTGAATGATAACAATTCGGGGTACTTACCTACTTCCGGTACATAAGAAGAAAGTATTTTATCAACCTACAAAATTGTGTGAGTTATTGTTGGATAGCTCAAACCCATTGTGTTTATGTTGATACATAAATATTAATTTTTAGATTTGGGAACCGGTTACGATATATTGAACTCGAAAAGTGTCATTTTCTCTAGAATTACGTGTTCGCACCCCTACAGCCACAGCAGATATGAAAAATATCTTAAATTAAAGCAAATAACGAATTTTACATAGGGATAAACTGCATGTTTATGAGTATGTAGAGACCTAAAACATGAACACGAATGAATCCAGCAAAAAGATAGATTAGAGGCCTCTGGGACCTACTTTGAAAATTGAATTTCGAAGTTACGTTAGTTCCATCCCTGTCACCCGTCATTCGAGACTAAATCGAGAGAAAGGGATGGAACTAACGTAACTTCGAAATTCAATTTTCACCCTACTTCGGGCCCTACTTTGAATATCGAGATATTCAAAGTAGGGCCCCAGCTTGGCCTCTTGTTTAACTCTGCATTACGTGGCTTAGCGGAGCGTGGAGCATCTTTAGGTGGTCAGTTAGCACATATTTCGTCGACCAGTTCGTTTAGAAATTTAAAAATAATAAATAAGAAAAATAACTTTGATTTTAAACTTAGATGCCAATAAATAGATACTTTTATAGATAGATACTTTTACTTATAGCTAAATAATGAGATTTCCAGCCATCTTAACGAATGACTAATAGTCCTCATTGTCTTTGCTCATGATTTAGACAAGATGCATTCGGCGTTCGTTATCGTTGTCCAAAATGAATACGATTAACATAAGCTGTAAAACGATCGCGTCGAAAGCCTACGTCAATTCCATACATTTTGTCAGTTTTCGTAAATTGTTTACGTTAACATTAAGCAAATCGTTCAGCCTCACTGCTTAGTCAGATGTACAAAAACGCACGTACTAGACTAGGTACATTAAGATAAGAATAGAACGGGTCATGGAACATGTCTAAGTACCAGCGTTTCCCAAGTTATAAATAAACTCTACTAATCAATATAAAACGATACATATTATTATTTTCCGACCGAGGCACCATTTTAAAGCCGCAATAAAGAATTCCAATTTCCATCAGAAACAGGCTCTGCCAATTATTGGATTGTCAGTGGCCGGTCGCTCACGACTCGCCAGATCTGTACAAAATTGCGAGTCGAATACAGTTTACCATAAAGACAGGTCCACATTGACTTGGATCGAGAAAAAATACATGCGTCGTCTCTTTCTACGCCATTCGAAAAACAAGGACGGTGATATGGTTTAGTTATGTATTGTAATCACAAGCCTGAGAAAAAAAACTTGCCGTGAGTTTTTTGTAAGTATTAATTTGGGAGTTCGTAGTAATATTCTCTTATTGCTGGGCCATAATATTTACAAAATATTATTGTGGGTGAAATACATATTTTTTATAATTCAAGCAGCTCATTAATAAAAATAAATGGAAAACAAAACTAGGCAGTGATGAAAATTAGGTTGATTATCCACGCACCACTTCCGTTTCAGTGAAACCGTAGCAAAAGTTTACGCAAAGAGAGAAAAACGGAAATGTATCAATTCAAGGTTTATTCAAGGTCTTTTTTGCTAAACTCAAAATTATCGCATTTACTTATAGCTTCCGTTGCATTCTACATGTGTCAAAACAAATTAAAAATTCCGAGTCACACACAAAACAATAATTATTTTATAATTAAAACCGACTTTTCCACAATTATGGGAAACTCGTGCGAATTTCCTTAATTGAAATTGATCGTTTATTTACACGGGCCATAGCAAACAGGCGCATGCAGTTATGTCATCAAGACCATATCTGAAGATTAGTCATCGGGCCTTAGGGCCATCGTGAAAGAGGTCAATCGCCGAATCCGGAACAGCTGTGCAATGTTAGGCAATATCTTCTTGTTCCTAATGCCCCAGTAACTCTAAATGGAAGGAAAATGTTTGGTGCCAGCGGAAGAATACGGAACAAATCGTGGTTGACTCATTAGGTACTGAAATATGTTGGAGAAATGTGACTACGAAAACTAACAGAAATCGGGACATATCCCAGACAGTAGCTTAACACAAATTGTAGAGGTAATATTATTTTTAATCGATGAAGCGGAGGCGAAGCCGTTGATACACACTTAGCAGCAGTGTTCGCATTCTTGTGTTCCGGTGTAGGGATAAACCAACGGCCCGGTAAAATAGCTTAGAGGCATTCCATCTTAGACCTCAGGGACGGCAACGTAATTGAGGTCTTAGGATGCACGTTTTTAGATTGTAGTCTTGAGAGTGCAAATTTCTATCCGTGTCAGGTCCACTTACCATCAGGTGGACTGTGTGCACACTTGCCATCTCCATGCCTAAAAAAAGTATTTCTCGTTTTTTTTTTCAGTGACTTCAGGTGCATCGGGTTTTTACTGGTCTCCCACTGGCTCTCATGCGCTGTTACTAAGAGCGAGTGAGAGAGAATCACAAACCCGAAGCTCCTTATAAGTGGTATTTATATATATATATATATATATATGTGCAAAAATAAAGTAAATCACCGGCCTAATTATTATTTTTAACCGATCCTTTAACGCCTGTACAAACGTGACATGAAAGCCTTAGTGTTTTCCTGACGCACGCGAAATAAGGTGCTATACTCCCACAGACGTCATGCTGACGCGGCAGGGATTCCCACTTCCCACCACAGCCGTGAGAAAGCTTAGGTCTATGGACTTGTTTACCTGTTGTTAGGTATAGCAAGCTAGCATTGAAAACGCAATGGAACAATGGCAACTTATATAAAATGAATAAGACAAAATCCGGAGGGTTCCGTTCCACCGCACAGTAGATATTATACTCCGATTTGAAGAATCAAATTAGCGCGAGCACAACTCACACACGAGTCACGACTCATTTTTAGGATTTATTGTTTTTTTGTTCATGGTTTGTACTATAATCAATAATCATATTAAAAACGTTTCATGTATGGGGACCTCCTTTATTATTTCAACTTTTAATTGTTTTTGCATGTATGTATGTATGTAAGGGTCAAATCTTGCAAGTTAAATTTGACCCACTTCCCGGTCTTCCATGAAGCTGAAAATTTGCATACGCCTTTAGTTCTGATGACAATACAATAATATAGTACCATCGAGCTGGTCTGATGATGGAGAATCAGGGTGGCCATAGGAGCTCCTAAATTATACGTGATAATCCCGTCGTATGAGGGGTTGTTAGAATTTATCTTGTCAAGTAGATAACGACAGTGCAAAAAAAACAGTCGGCAACAAAAGCTTGTCCCAAAAATGACATTTTTGACAGAATCATATTTTTTAGTCAATCCGCCGTACTAGCACATATTTTGAAAAAAATAATCTAGGTACTATCTATTACGGTTCAAAAGACACAGCTCGTTAAAGGTAGGAGAGATGGACAGCGCAGGCATAATAGTATGCCGCGTTGGGCTACCCTTCGGGTACGGATCCCTAAAAAATAACTAAGGCAATGTGACCTTGATGATGACAGTATTGCGAAGATAAAAGATATGCAATGATGAATGAGCTGTGAATAGTCTAGAATAGTATAAGTTTCTGACAAAAAAATCGTTTTTGGACAAGCTTTTGTTGCCGACTGTACTTTTTTTTCAGTCATTATTTGCTTATCATGAGTCATGCATATTAAATGAGTCCCAACGCGGAGGGTCTAAATTATATTGCGGAGATTATTATATCGCCACCTACTGAGTCCATTATCAAACCAACTCCATGTCATAACAGTATTGCATTGTCATCCAATTTACACTTCTATGCAAATTTTCAGCATTATCGGATACCGGCAAGTGGGTCGAATTTAACTTGCAAGATTTGACCCGTACACACATAGGTAAATACATTGCAAAGTTAAATAAAAGCTTGCAATGAGAGTCAATCTATTGCCCTTGCAACACCATCAACTTCGAATACCTATAAGACAAAAATACGCGTTTTAATCATAATATTGCCCTTATCCCAATAACGTTAATACTGTGGGTACGATTTCCACAATAACTACCTAAAATTCATTGTAATATCTAAAACTCCACAATAAACAATCGAAAAATATTTAAGTTAGTCGATTTATCTGTTTTGGGCGTACAACGTTGATGTCTAACGTTCCACCACCCTGTAGAATCAAAATCATAGTTCAATAATATTAGTTGAATGGGATACCTACACGAACTAATTTGTACAACAATGTAGGTTCTTAAAAAGTTATTTGAGGTAATATTACAATCAACTTTCGGATTTTCGAGTTTTTTAGAAACGGTTAGTCCGTCAAATATTGTGATTTAAATTATTTGAACACCACAAATATAATAATTTCGTATCCATGGATAAAGTTTATCAAATAAATATTTATATCAAGTAAAGGTTCACGGAGAACTTATTCCCCTGGGATAGAATTCCGATAAACCCTTCCCAAATTGATATATTCACTTTTATGTCTGTTTTGTTTATGTTCTTGTTTTGACACGGCTTACTATGTTTATTTTATTTACGTTGGAGTTGCAGCGTCATCTCAGAGATCGATTTCATATTTTTGTCTTTCTTTGTTTATTTTTTGTGTTGTGCTAAATAAAATGTATTTCTGTTATATTATTTTGAGTAGGTATACGTCGCATAGGCATAAGTCGTAAAAAAAAACTACAATCTTCCTAAATATAATGTTTGTAGCTGTAGCGGTTGAGGCTGTGCTGCGCGCTAACAACAGTAACAACTATTGTAACTTTCTTCGTTAATAAATATTACTGTAGCCTGTGTGAATTTAAATTGCCAAATATTTAAACAAATTTATTTGACACATAACCTCAAATTTTCATCAAGCCTGTTGTTATTTAAAATAGTGTATTAATCACATGACACTCGATGTGCGTGCATGACTCGATGTATGAATGTGGAAGAAGCGAAAGAAATTTGTCAAGATCGTAGCAAGTGGAAAGAAGTGGTCTCTGCCTACCCCTCTGGGAAACAGGCGTGATTTAATGTGTGTGTGTGTATTAATCACTTTTAAGACCTCACTTGATCTTTAATAGTACGTGATTATCGAGCAATCACGGTAAATTGGTTCGTTTGGTTGTGTTTACATCTTTGTCAATTTCAATTGGCACAGACTATACATATTAATCAAATGTCATTTAAATATTTAAGCCACACTCGTTGTTTTGCAGTTAGGAGGGTATAGCTCATGACATGTGTACATTTTTGCATAGGTAAACCATTACGCTAAGGCGAGCGTAACGTTACATACGTATTAGCTATACTCCGATGGTGATTTAATAACATCGAGTAACGTGCAATGTTAATAATATTTTTTTTGCGTGTTTAGTTATAATTACAAAGCACCTTGACTTTTTTTGCATAATATATAATCGAGACATTCAAACGGCATTGTCTCCGCCCAGTTAAAACAAGATAACTGTGGACGGATAGTGTTACTAACAACTCTAGTCGAGTCAACTAACTTCCCCAGGCTGTGTTCTACTCGGTTAACCCTTATTGCTTTTAACTTGTTATCGTTTTCTCAACGTATAATCTCTTATTTACTTGACACTAATGGCAGCCGAGTTAAAAGTTAAAAACAATACGATATCACATCAAAAGCAATATGGTTTTATCGATTAGAATAGAGGTCCAGTACATATTCGATGTTTATTTTTGGGAGTACACATATAGGTGTTATTATCACAATTTATTCGTAATTTAATTTAAGTCTGCATCTAATACTAATCCGTCATCAATCAATATGTTGAATTCTTCGTTACGGAAACTAACGGGCAAAGTATTGTGATATCACTCTCGTCATTGTTATAAATAAGCGATAAACGGCGAGAGCTATCAGTAACGACAGGGGAAGATAACAGGCCATGTGACCTTGATAATGCGATAAAACCATCCGAGGATCTGTCACTCTAGTACATTGTTGCAAAGATGAAAAATATGCAATGACAAGTTATGTATCTGTCTAGAGTATACGAGTTTAATGCCCCTTTTACAGAGGCA
The DNA here is from genome assembly GCA_963966035.1 of Acleris laterana. Lineage (NCBI taxonomy): Eukaryota > Metazoa > Arthropoda > Insecta > Lepidoptera > Tortricidae > Acleris > Acleris laterana. The sequence goes on along the minus strand of OZ014456.1, from coordinate 8,495,835 downwards.
ATAAGTACGCCATGGACATGAACATACCTACCTACATCAAATTCACAAAAAAAAAATGAAATTAAAACAATGTAGGTACTGTCAGCCCATTGAGGGTTCCAACTGGCACCATAGAACGGTGTGAGAGTGACATTATAAGACCATTTTGTTTGACAGTTGAATCATAACGTCACTGTGACACAGTTCTATGGTGGGTCAGGCTGATAGAACCTATAAAATAAATGTATGTACCTAAGTTCTTCAATTATTTAAATATTCTACAATAATTGTATCCCACGACATGTCCGTGAAAGGCCGCCGGCTCAGCATATCCTGTAGCACTGCTGCTGCAGCGCTGATATTCTGCCGGAAGCCATGGGTTCGGCAAATGACGCACGTAATAATAAACTAATCTCAACTCTAATGCTCGTCTTGAGATGTGTCAAAAATGACAGTGTTCTGAAATGGTTTGACGTTTACTTTGACGTATCTTGTGACGCGCATCTCAGCCAAGATGAGTTTATTACGGGCCTTAGAGTCACTCACTCAATAATTTGGGACAAGTTAAAAATAAAACCACAAACTTAACTGACACTGAAATAAAATCGAATCATAAAGTTACTAAATATTCTCCAACTGGAAAAAATAGGTATTTGCCTGAAGTATGTCATAGAGTGCTTATCACAACTACCTACATACCTAAGTAATACGCAAATAGATCAATTGCCAGCGGCACAAAAAAGTACATATGAAACAAGGCAAGAATATTTTTATCGGTCTGTTTGAATATAAATTATACTTACTTACCGCCTGTTTCACAATCGACAAGTAATAGTAGATTGTTCAAACTAGGCTAAACAACGGTATAAATACATATGTAGAGAAATAAATACATAGAAAACCTCCAAAACTATGAAAGAAATGTTTGCCCATACCAGGAATCGAACCCGGGACCGCTCACTTCGTAGGCAGACTCACTACCAACTAGGCTAACGCGTCGTCGAACGCCACAAACGTTTTTCTTTTCTATCGCTATAAATGGGACGATATTCTCGCGCGTGACGGTAAACCACGTGGTCTACTGTCATGCCATTAATTTAGTAAGTTGTTAGTCTTGGCAGCGTAAAATAATACATAACTGCAACATGTTTAATTGAGCAGTGTCTAAAGATTAGGATTCAGTGGGGCTAGACAAGTTGCCATCGTTCACGAACGCTAGCGTTAGGCGATCACTTTGGTGATCACCTGTCCCTTGGCGCTGTCAAAATTAAATAGGCTAGACAAGCGTGTCAGTTGTAACGAGTGATATATCACGTGACTTACGTCATTCCCATACATTTTTCAATGACAATACATGTCGCCAGTGATCACCTAACGCTAGCGTTCGTGAACGATGGCAACTTGTCTAGCCCCACTGGGCTTTTATTCCCGGCGGTAAAAACCATATTATTATGACTTACGGTTTTGTTTTGACGGCATCCGCCATTACTGTCAAGTAAATAAGAGCTATCAAAACTTTGACATTACGATAACAGATCAAAGACGATATGGTTTTCAACACCTTAGAATACCGGCCGAGATCTAACTCAAGATTAGATAGGTAGTAGTGATGGGCAGGACATGGATGAGGTGGTACGGTCACGAGCTTTAATTTGGGACCTATTTCGAGAAAAATATGCTTGAAGTCGTCAAGTCATTTGTAACTTTAAGGATAGTTGCCCATATTGTTGTAGAATGTTAGATTGACTTTGTACCCAAGGTGGGTACCTTTAATCTCGTGAATGTAGCAACGACGTTATTACAAATTTTTGGTGTTCCGGAAATGAAATTAAAACAATACAGATAACTTCGTAGAATATTTTATTTCTGAATACATTCGTAAAAAATGAAAATTTATTAAACCAAAACTTATTACTACTCGTACTAATATAGCAATTTAAAAAAAGTAGGGTCGACGTGACCTAGTGCCAAAGACGCTGGTAGCATGAGCCTGGTGAATAACAATGCTAATGCGTTTAAGATACTTGTCATAGTTGTCATGCTCCAATTTACTACACAAAAACCTTCTCGAAAAACCTTGTGGTTGTGTGAACTAATTCTATAGGTATTCAAAGTTATTTGGTGCTGTCCTAGGTGATTTTAGTAGTTATCAACACTTTAGTAACCTGTATCTCAAGATCCAATCAAGTCTACTTAGTCGTGAAGTTATATGTGCTTTCATTTAAGATAAGAAAAAAAAACTTATTTATAATTTTGGCTGTAGGGAGGGGGAACACTTGACTCTAACAAAAATGACCACTTTAAAACTTAATAATTTACAAACAGATCCCTTAATCGATTTTTTTACCACTTTGTCGGTGTGACTAATATCTACAGTTTGTTACCGGCATGCGGGCATTTATTAAAACTGCCGATAATACGTTGCTTTAGCAATTGTTTGCAAGTATTATCAATTAAAAAATAATTAAAATAACTTCACAATTAATTTTCTTAGATACTGTCCATTTTTAATGTAGTGCATGTGCTGCGTGTTCATCGTTATCAGTATCGCTGTTGCTTGGTACAAGGCATGTCGTGGTACGGGGGCAGATCATAATAATCAAAGTAGCCGTCGACTGTCATTAACACTTGTCAAATTGCTGTGCTTTACATTGCTGGCAATTAACATTTTGTTAGAAAGTTAACAAAGCCTGAAAATATGTTTATTAATTAAACTAATGTCATAGTTACGTTACAGATATACGTTATTTTAACCTACTTTAAAAAAAGCCTGGGTGCTGGTAACACACTGTATATTCATGTCAAATTACAGGTTTCTAGAACTAAGTCTCTGAGCTAAGCTGCGGACGGACGGACGGACGGACATGGCGACAGTTTGACTACGGAACCCTAGGAGCAAGTTAATTGTCTATAATGTCTGTGAGTGGGGCCGTTAACCCTTAAGTGCAAGAAGATGGTCTGTGCTTAACTGGATATATGTGTGACGTTAATGTGACAGAGGACGTTTTATTAAAGATTTGAATTTTGCTGCTCCACCAAATATTTCGCGTAAATGGGAGAGCCATACTCGTAAGTAAGTAATTGTTTTAATAACAATTACTAGATAGATTACGAGTTCGGTGTACAGAGGATTTATTACTGTTTACCGTCGCATGACTCGCATGACGAACATCAAGTAGCTATCAAGGAAGTACACTAAGTTTGGAGTAGTAGAGTCGATAACTTTGTTCTACTTTCTGGTAATTTCCCTGGAGTTTTTGCTTGTCACTTGGTTTTGGTTTTAAAATATTGTAGCTACTATGTTAATGGGTTCTAATTTTAATTAAATAATTAACTACTTTATACTTGTTGCTTTGTGAATAATGAATATTATACAGACTTTGACAGGATTAAAATTTGCTTATCAAATAAAACAAAGTAGGTACCTAACTAAAGTAATAAAATTTATTGCAACGTAAATTATTATTTATGAATTTTATGATATCTACTAACGCCGATAACTTAGGTATTTGAAATACAATTGCCAATTAATCTTTTTGATAACACTTCTTTGTTCTAGACTGTATTTAATTTACATTGTATTTAAGTGTCTATATAAAGTTAAAAAGTAACAAGTCCAAACCAAAAACCAAGCAAAATTGAAGACTAACACCGAGTTCCGTAAAGTTCTACGTAAAATAAAATGTGTCTTATCTTATCATATCAAGTCAAATTTCCATATCAAAAAGTATCAACATCATTTGAATACGTTACTATCTCTAAGGTGTTTTTTCCGAGCAGTAAGGTTGAAATTGACCCAAGTATCTCGTTGCCCATATCGTGGTTTAGGTGTCAGATAAAATCGTAATCGTTCGCTATTAACGGATAACGGATAACGCCGATAGCGATAACGACGTTACACGAGTAACGGCCGTTAGCTTCCAATCGGCTTATATAACGGCGTGATCATGAATAAATACCATGATAGCAAACGATACGAGTATGCTTAAGACAATTGTGAAGCGACGTTTAAAAGGCGTAGCTGTCAAAGAAATCCATACAAATTTATCTCCGAGCGATAACGTTTCCCTTCCTCTAAATCATGTCTGATTTGATTATACACGAGTTTGAACATGTTGTAGTTGGGTTTACCGAAACTAATTTAGCAGAACAGACTTGCCATAATTAATCGGTTTTCACCGAATGGTGGCAGAAATCTTATTTGGCATAATTTGTAACTTCCCGTAAATGTATTAGTTCGCGTACTATTATTATGATAATTCTGTTTAGCATCATTTTATTTGGCATACTATTATCGATTGTCTGAAACTAACTTGGAATATGAACAAACTTAACTACTACCTGAAAAGTAGATAAGATTAGGTTAGAGCTGCGATTATAGGTAGGTAATAAAGACAACCTGATACCAGAAAAGTAGGGTAGGTTTATCGATTGAGACTTACTTGACATACTTTATGCTACAAGGTGAGTAGGTTAAGTGAGAACTGCGACCTTATCAAAAACTAACTGCTACCAGAAAAATCGGTTAGGTAGGAGTGATCAACTGAGCACTAATGATGTTATGATAAAACATATTTCAGAAACGTTAGTTTTCGGCTAAACATTTGTATGCTCATTTAATTTATGCGTAGACATGATTCGGAGCATGAAAAATATGAGTAAATAATTTTCGGACTAACGTAATTCAGCGTAATCAAACTATGCAAATTTAGATTCTGAGATAACAGTTTATGCGCAAAGCCTATTATGGCTGTATAGATTAATACCACAAAGAATTATTACTTACAAAAATATGCCACAACTGGGTGAACCTTCTCTACCAGTTAAGTACTAGGCCAAACAAAGAGTACATATTATTAGATATATATTATTTTTGAATCCTTCGAAATTATGCCAAAACAGGGTGAACCGATGTAGTTATTATGAAAAGTTTCGTTTATTTTTTGTACCTTTCCAAGGACCTATTTACTTGAAGAAAAGAGAACGTACTAGTTTGTCATAATATCTGCGGCATATTCAAAAATCGTAAGAAGTAATAAGGGAAGAGGAATGTAATAGCATTTTGAATTAAACATTTCAGTGTGAAGTGTTTGCTTATTATTATAACACAATTTTTTGTTTTGTTTCTTCTTTAGAAACCATTTCATTTTTTGATTTAAATAAGAACAGGGTCTCTATACTACTCGGTATAAATCACAATAATTATAAGATGCAGGTAGGTATGCAGCCAAACAATTCATTTGACACTTCTTACGACTTGAATCATAACGTCACTGTGACATAGTTCTATGGTGGGCCAGCGTTCCATTGGGCTGATAGTACATACGTAGATAGATACATACTTACTAATCAAAAACATCCAACATGGTCGAACGTCAACATATACTTTAATGACTAGATTGGCACCAATTAGCCATAAAGACGATGACTATCGAAGAACATGACGATATTAGTTTTTTGTACGTTTGTTTGTGCGGTTTTCCGTGATTTAAATTTACCGTTTGGTTTTTCCAAGCAACCAACACTGGTACCTTAAGACGATATTAGTAAAAACATACATAGTACAGTCAAGGGCAAAAATATGTATACACTTTAGTACCTTGTCTAATTGTCGTCATATTTGAACTGCCATATATGAACTGTCACAGTGGTTAAAGTGACAAGGTACTAAAGTGTATACATATTATTGCCCTTGACTGTACATACACAGTAACTTTTAGGAGGTCATCCACAAAAAATAAAACAATATTTTTTTAAGTTCTAAATGATTTTTCATTTTGAAACTCACTATGGCAGACCCTTGGCATTTTCATTTGTTTATTTTTTAATCTTCCTTAGGGTGTGTGTGAAAAACACGTAAAAAAGTTTGTTTGTGGCAACACAATATTTTGTTAACTGTGCTCTCTCTCTGCCTCCGTAATAATTGTTATTGGAATCAAAAGGGACCCCGACTTAACTTAAACATAACATAACATAGCATAAGCATTGGTGGAGCTGCCCCTGACGCCAAAAGGGTTGCTGAGTGGACCATCATGTCGCACCTTCAGTAGAACAAGGGCACAATGTACTATAAGATTATAGGGGCAATTGTGCCCTTGTCCTACCGAAGGTGCGATGTGTTGCGGCACAGGTGCTGCAACGCTGATTTTGAGTGGATCTCGAGTTTGCCTTTAAGAATATGGGTATGGATAAAACAACCGTCACTTTCTGACCAGATTATATTATGTGTGAGAGTGACAGATACTTTATCCACCGCGATAAAGGCCCTGGACATCATTTCTACTCGGCCAAACATGCCTTTGACATGCTATCGTATTGTTTTAACTCGGCCCCCTATACTGTTAAGTAAATAAGAGCTATCAAAACGCAGCAATACGATAACATGTCAAAAGCAAAATGGTATTACCGACTCGAATAGAACCCCTAGCCCTATATTCAATATTGGCTTAACGATATCGCAAATTAAGTAGCTATAATAATTCTTCTAATCGATAATAACACAGGCCAAGTGCGAGTAGGTCTCGCACTCGAATGGTTCCGAACTATTCTTGTATAGGGGTCTTTAGCTTTTATAATTTGTAGTTAGAGCGGCAATATAAATACACACTCAGTGAACTTTTAACCGTCTACCTATTACCTACGGTTCATGAGATAAAGCCCGTTTACAAACAGAGGGACGAACAACGGAGGTTTAGTAATTGGACCCCGCACTTTGGGTACGGAACCCTAAAAGTGGGCAACTCGGCATATGTAATCACTATCAGTATAGTTTTATCAATCGATAACGATATTCTACTACTTAACGACGAAGATAAAGCGTTTGACGCTATTGTCGTTATCCGTATAACGAATACCTATAGACGACTTTTGTACGAAAATCCTGGTATCAAGCTATTAATAGTTATTAATTATTCTAGTATTTTTTACCGTATTTTTTTCTTCATACATAATAAATTTCATCTAATAAATAACCATATTAAGTGTGGTTCTCTGACGTGTGACGTTTTTAGGGTTCCGTAGTCAAACTAGGAACCCTTATAGTTTCGCCATGTCCGTCCGTCCGTCCGTCCGTCCGTCCGTCCGTCCGTCCGTCCGTCCCCAGTCTAGCTCAGAGACTCATAGTACTAGAAAGCTGTAATTTGGCATGAATGTACATATTAGTCACGCCAACAAAGTGGTAAAATAAAATTTTGAATTTTTTTTTTTTTTAATGCACCTCCCCTACACGTTACGTGGGGATGTCTTTTTTTTTTCTTGCCTACCCCATAGTGTGGGGTGTCGTTGGATAGGTCTTTCAAAAATATTGCGGGTTTATGAAAACAATTTTTCGATTAAGGGATCCGTTTATGAAATATTAAGTTTTAAAGCGCTATTTTTTGTTAGAGTCAAGTGTCCCCCCCCCCCCTACAGCCAAAACTACAATTACTAAAAATCTGAAAAAAATCTTCAACGAAAGCGCATATAACGAATTTTAAAGGAAAACTATCACGGCTAAGTAGACATGATTAGTTCCTGAGATACAGGCGATTAACGGGTTTATACCTAACTAAAAATCATCTAAGACAGCGCCAAATAACTTTAAATAGAAAATTGTTTCATACATGTTGATTTTTGAGATAGTTTTTTGTGTTTGTCGTTACGGCTTCGGAACCCTACACTGAGCATGGTCCGACATGCTCTTGCCCGGTTTTTTTTTGTCGTTAGGTTGAATGTACTTATATATGTAATTTCGCTAAATTTTCATTCTTCAATGACGTAATTTTCCCTCGTATCCTTAACTAGCGACCCGCCCTCGCTTCGCTTCGGTTTATATGAGTTTTCTGTAACACCAGTACATAAAATAAAAAAATATTATCCATATAAACCTTCCTCTTGAATCACTCTATCTATTAAAAAAAACCGCATAAAAATCCGTTGCGTAGTTTTAAAGATCTAAGCATACATAGGGACAGACAGCGGAAAGCGACTTTGTTTTATACTATGTAGTGATATAGTGAATGACTAACTTGTAGAAAAAAATATGCTAAGACTTAGACAGAAAAACATTCATATGCGTTTGCTAATTGCTAGACACGAAGTTATTTGAAAATACTTTTAAAACCAAATAGTTATTAATAGCATTTTTAACCGATGAAGGAGGAGGTTCTATTTTCGGCTGTACTTGTAAATATGTGTTTTTTATAAGTTTTTTTCTAGCGGTTTCTCCGTTATATGTGGACCGATATTGAACAATATTTGTATGATTGATAGGGTATAAGTAGGTACTCCCATTGTGACCAAATCGGTATCGGTATCGGTGGGTGAGGGAATGAGGGAACTGCTCAAAATATTGTATTCATATTATACTTATATAGCGATTTTAGCATTTCTAAGTATAATTATTATAGCAAATTATAGTTAAAAACTAAACTAAAACGAAGAACAATTTTTCTATGTTTTTATTAAATTACCTTCTGCAATTCGTTATGTTGTGTGTGTGTTTGTGTGTTTGTGTGTGTGTGTAAAGCTATTTATGATGATTGATGTCCGTACCCGAACGCATTCGATAATTATCCTTAAAAAATATTTTAATCTTTTAAATTTATCGAACCGTTATCTCTAATCCTAATTCTATTTTGAGGTTTTGTATTAGGTATTTGGGTAAGTCATATCTTAAGGTAAGTACTCATTTTCTTTCGCAGTATTAAAACTTTCATGGTGACTTATGATTAATAATAAGAAAACCAGACAGACCGGAAACTTTAAACACCTCAAATATTTTTTAATCTACGGAAAAACCTGGTATGTCAAGGGTCACCAACTAGGTATATTATTACTCAAAACTACTAGAGTTGTCGGTAAGTAATTCTGTTGCTCTGCCTACCCCACTCTGGGATAAAGGCGTGACGGTATGTATGTATGTAAATAATTTCAACTGTTAGCCTATTTCTCTGATTTCATAAACGTGCATGCCACGTGGTTAGCAAATACTTATATAGTTTTTCAAAAATCATAATTGGTGAGACTTGACGGAAAATGGGGAGTAAGTAGGTAGGTACCTTAAAAGTTTATTAAGGTATTAAGCTTATTTAAAAAAAAACGGACATAGCTAAATTGCTATAAATGTGTGCATTTCTTTGACGTGATTATTTGTAGAGAGACAGTTATCCTTTATTACGTACCAGCGAGATACACAAAAACTGTTAGTATCTAACAGCCTTCGCGTGATAATAATGATCGAGCGGAGATGTTGTATTTAGATTAAGGTCGTTTACCTTGAAATCGTTGGCTTAATAGAAGGTAGGTAGGTATAATCAAAAATACACAAAGCAGCATTTACATCTGAAAGCATAACCTCGTAAATATCCACTACAACGACTTATAATTAAATGAAAACAATGGACTCTCGGAATATCAGTGAAATTTTAGAACAAAAATAGATAATGAGAATCTTTCTAATATGGGAATAAACAAATAAAAAAGTAGTAGGTATCTACTTATTTAATTATTTTAATCTTTCTCATTGACATTTTATGACATTTAATTCGATTATTTCATTGTGCATTTTTAACGCGTGTCTAAATCTAGTATCAAAACCACAAAACTAGAACACTTGCCAACTTTACTTATAGCGCCATCTGTTGTTGAGTAGCGTAAGTAATCAAAACTTTACTAATCCCACACATCCAAGTGTAGGTATAATTTGTAGGTGTGTGCTTGACTTATTTCCTAACAATCGTGTGTAAACTTCTAAACATATTTGAATGGAACAGAGTACATGAATAGACCATGTCCTGAAAAACAGCCGCAGAACTCTGCATGCCTAAGAAAATTTGCACGTGAGCAAAATGAAACGGTAAACGAATATAAACGAATATTAGCCTGTTGATAATGGCATGCATTATCAACAGGCTAATATTATAAAACAATGTTAAATCGTTGTTAAACAACAATGACTTAACAAACTTTAACTAAGGGATTAATCACCTTGCTATTATCTGAGAAGTAAAAAGATTTATTGTGATGGTAGGTAAAGTAAAGAACTGCGAAACAGCACGCAACTTCTGTCCCACGAATCTAAATTCATAGGTATTGTGACCTCTAGATCCATCATTGAGTCCTATCCATTCGAAAATAAAATTAAAATAAAAAAAAAACATTTATTCTATTACTTTCCTACAAATAACATACAATATAAAAGAAAATATAGGTACAGTTACGCCGTTATCCCCCTTTTCCTTCCATATAGCTCTCTGTCTCTAGATTTCCTTCTTCAGTGTGGTCCCAGTATTTGCGTGAAGATGTCTGTCCTCTCGATCTTGTCCTGTCCTGCGGGAGCCGTTCTAGATTTATTTCGGTCCATCTATTGTTGTTCATTCTACAGCGAGCTTCTGTTGGAGCTACAGCGAAATTAGGTGTGCCGCAAGGCTCAATTTTAGGCCCTTTTTTATTTCTGGTTTATATAAATGACTTACCACCAACAGTAGATAAACTTTGTGAGATTGTACTTTTTGCTGATGATACTTCATTAATTTTCAAAGTAGATAGAAAGTCCATTGACTACAGTAGGATAAACGCCACACTAGTTAAAGTACTTAATTGGTTTACTAGTAACAATTTACTACTCAATGCTAAAAAAACTAAATGTGTTAGGTTCGCTTTGCCTAATGTTAAACCGGTAGATTCTAGTATTTTTCTAAATGACGAGTGTCTGCAAATGGTAGATAAGGCAGTTTTTCTAGGCATAACCATAGATAAAAATTTGCAATGGAGTCCCCATATAGCGGTACTGGCAGGTAAACTAAGTTCGGCAGCTTACGCGGTTAGGAAAATTAGACAACTAACTAATGTTGAGACAGCTCGCATAGTTTATTATAGTTATTTCCATAGTGTGATGTCGTACGGTATTCTGGTTTAGGGTAAGGCAGCTGAAATACAAAGTATATTTGTCTTACAAAAAAGGGCTATTCGTTATATTTATAACTTAAATTCCCGTGACTCCTTAAGAGAACTTTTTAAAGAAATGCACATCTTAACTGTAGCGTCTCAATTTATTTATGAGAATATTATTTATGTTATTAAAAATTTAAATTCTTTCACCAAAAATTTCGATGTACATAATCTAAATACAAGAAATAAAAATAAAATTGTTATCCGAAAATTCCGCGTCCGTAAAGTATATAAATCATTTGTTGGTCAATGCATTCATTTCTATAACAAATTACCTGACGAAGCTTTAACATTACCCTTTCCAGCACTTAAAAATTACTTAAAAAAGTCGTTAATATCTAAAGCGTACTATAGGGTCGAGGACTATCTAACAGATAAAAATGCTTGGCCTAAACCCGAAACTTAGTCATTCATAATTTGTAAAATTGCAAAGTTGTTTGTCTAGGGGACACCGTTGATGTGGGAAAGCATATCAAACTTTTATTTGGTTGTCCTGTGTTTTCTCTCCTCTCTTCCCCCCCCCCCTTGTCTCTCTCGTAATATTTTTGACATGTTTTCCTGCTGAACTACGCATGCTATTTGATATTATATTTAATTTAATTTTTATTGCTTTATATAATGCTAGATTAAGTAGTACCATTGTAACATGTTTAAAAAATGACTGACTGCTGAGTTTCTTGCGGCGTTTCTTCTCGGCAGTGGTCTCCTCTTGGGAAGCGCTGGTAGATTCATGACGTGTAAAAGTGCCCGTGCGGCCTACTTACTGAATAAATATCTTTTATCTTTTTTTTTTTTTTTTATCTACCTATATGGCCCGCCCAGATCCACTTTAACCTTATTCTGTACACTATATTTCACACTCAATTTCATTTAATTTTGCGTTGGCATCCTGTCAATGGAGAGGAGTATCCCATGTAGATCCTAAATAATAATATCCTACTTAATATTATAAATGCGAAAGTTTGTGTGTGTTAAGTTTCAAGTTTTTAGGTACAGTAGTTTCGGCTGTGCCTTTTATATGTATAGATAGACTAGAGAACGCCCGCGACTTCGTACGCGTAGAATTAGTTTCGCGCCCCCCCTATTTATATCCGTTGGGGGTCGATTTTCGGAAAATCCTTTCTTGTGCACCCCTAGATGTCATACGGAACCTATGTGCCAAATTTGGAATCTCTAGACCCAGAGTTTTGGGCTGTGCGTTGAAATATAAGTCAGCGAGTCGGGTTTGCCTTTTTTTATATGTATACCTACCTACCTCATAGATTATTAAAAATATTTAATCGTACTACCACTCATTGCTACATATACATATATTGCTGATTTTCTGTACGAGGGTGGTACTTAAATTTAAAAGTACGAATAAGTGTCTCATCCAATAGAGTAGAGTAAACCGGTAGAGCCATCGTTCAACTTTCGATTGTATCTACACTTGCAAGTAGAATTAACGGGTCGCTTTATAAATAAGTTCAGTACAACGTGACTTCGTGACAGTAAATCTTATTAAACGCGAGAGAAGTTTGATTTGAACAGTCATTATTTCAACTTCGGAATGACTAATCGCCGTACGCAGAGACGTTTTAGAGACAATTAACTCGTTCCTTTTTCAAACTTGTGTATGGAAAATTGTCACCAAGGAACGACTAGTCATTAACTAACTCTGTGTGGTGCCGTAATCGGTTTAAGGTTTCTTCTTCAGGCGATTACATGTATTTCTTAATGACAGCTAGAAGCCTTCACGAATGTGTACTCGTACTAACTAAAATAGCGTTCCTTTTATACAGAACCAACTAATCAAAATCAAACGCTCACTGCGAAATCCATGCATCAATAGAGCAAAAAGCTCTTTCGACAAAGGTTCAAATCAGCAGCAGGCACCGTGTTTGTTCAATCGGCAAGTGCGCATGGCATTCGCGGTCGCGATCAATGCGCATGTTTCGGACATTGCTATCCGTAGTAGGTAGCTAGTGTTCGACTGCGCCGTACTGCGGTAAAACGGTTAAACCGCCCCTAAGTTCATTGTTGTGCAGCGAAGTGCAATCCTTAAGAAAAGGGAACCTGTGGTAGGAATATCAGGCTTCGCATTTGCAGGAGTAAAGATCCAGAAAATATTTCACGTAAGTCTAAAATTATGATTTATAATGAGTAATGACACTGCGTAGAAATTACGTTTCAAATCGAACATCATCAAGCACCTTTATTCGTTTTTTTGTAGTTATGAATTTGCTTTGAAAATAATAAGCTTTTAATATGAAATTGGATCGATACACGCGCCACTTGAGGTTTCGTGTTAGGCCTACCTTGACCTTTCGGGCCGGATAGAGCTAATTTACATATCGCTATAGCAGCGCTGTACAATCAGATATATTGGAGTAGAGGTGCCTAGAAAACGTGCCAACATAACTCCTTTGCGCAAAGCTTTAGAGTTGTTTTAGACATCGTTTTAAAAAGAGCTGCTTGTTCCATTTTTTTTAAATACTTATCTACCTAAAAATATTTCGTCATCATCGGCATTAGGTATGTCAGCCGATATACCTCTCTCAAAAAAGCCCACAATAACGTTAAAATGCAAACAGATAGCAACATGTTTTGTTATTTAATAAAGTGATTTAACGCTAGTCAGAATTTACTAAAACATGTCAAGCATCAAAGAAATTAGCATCACAAATGTCAAGAAATAATGGATACCCACATTATACGTGTTTTCATTATTACTGACAGGCGTTTGAAGCGCATGATACGGTAATTAACAATAAGGTCTTATTTTCCAGAATGGCCGTCGTTGAGCCCCAGGGCACCGAACTCGAGCAGATCCAGGGGCGCTCGCGAGATGTCGCCAACAAGGTCAGAAGGACGGGTCAACTTATGATTGCCGGGCGAGAGCTCGCTAAGAAAATAACACCACGATAGACCCAGGACGCATGTGCAGTGCCTTTGCAGCACTGCGCATAAATAAATGTCACTTGTTTACACACTCATCTATTCACTAGCCCAATATACCTATAATTTTCATTTCGACGTCAGCAGCGTCGAGCAATATTTATTTTTTATATTTCAACTACGACTTTGCTTCGTGTTTCGATTCTGAAACGTTTTGGGAAGGTTGCCAAAATAAGACTGTTGAATGAAAGCTACTTACAGAATAGTTTTTTCTCAGGCTGTTCTATGTCTTTGTTTGGTGAAAGGTATTTAAATATAATTATACTAGTGAATAGATAGAACATTGCACAAGTTCTGAGAGAGAGTGAGATGAGTTTTGTATGGGACTAGGTTTATTGGTGTAAGATTGTCCCCTGATATTGGTTTATTTATTTTTATTTATGGTAACGTATAAAAACATTCGAATTACAAATACGTTGAATTATATCTCTAAACGTGTTGTTAAATATCATATTTACGTAGGACGCAACATCCCATGACATGCCTAAGACTAAATAATGCTTATCGCTCCTATGAATATAAAGGCTTAAATCTAAGTAAAGTTCATGATGATAATAAGTTTTTACCGAGAGTGCGGCTGTTGCCACCAATTAATTGAAATGAGATTTGGCTGATCAACGACAATTTTTTTTCTGTTTCAGTCGTTGGAGACCACTCGCCGCCTGTTGGCTCTCACCGAGGAAGTAAGTTTACACCGTACCTATACACCGACCGGTCAGCCCCACCAATACCTTGACAACACAAAATGATCAAACATACTTCTCCCTCAAACATAACATTCGTACCCACTATTAACAAGATACTCGTACTTAACACTGATTAATACCCTTCTTTTAACGCTGCGCATAGAGCAAGGAGGCTGGCATAAAATGTCTAGTCGCTCTGGACGACCAGGGAGGTAAGAATAACTTTATTTCCTGAAATACTGTTCATGCTATAATACTGATTGATCTAAATTAACCGCATTATTAAAACATCGTAGGGTTTAGCTGACTCAGAGAGGCATGAGGAAGAGACTAAAAGGGTATTGCATTTCGCATATAAATTCGTTAGTTTCAATCCTTACCAAGATGTAGGCATCCTGATATTCGCTGTTTATTTTTCAGTGTATTGTGAACGTATGAATGGCTTACATCTTTGGTCGATACCTAAATGTTTCTTAGCTTACTACGCAACTGGCACTCTATTGGATGTAGACCGTTGGCATGATACACCTGCTGCGGCGATCTGTCTCTAAACTGACGTGACGCGGGACGGGCGGACGGACAGACGTGACCACAGCATATAATTTGACGGCGACTTCTATGGGGCCGACTCAGACGTTCTTACTTCTCTTCTCCCTTGCGTGATTTCCCCGCAGGTGCTAGGGCTGCTTCCCTAAGTCTTCGCATCTTTCGAACTTGAGTATAGAACCAAGACGCGTTAATTAGATATGTCAAATAGTTCAATAGCAGAGAAGTGCTGGTAAAATCGCACTCGACTGCGTCTTGGTGTCTGCACTTGACCGCACTACTGACTAAGCTAGTGCACTTTGTTTTGCTGCCCTGTGCATGAGATGTAATTGTTACTCGATGTGTATCGTATATTTGTTCAGTGTGTAGTTCCGGAATGTATGTACGACTGTGTTGCTGACCTTTTTTTATATGTGATATTGGTTTTTGCCATAAGCGTAACTAGGAGGCTAGAGGGGCTGGCCGCGCTTACCATAATATATTTAGTTACAATGTCTTTACCAAAATCTTGCGATTGCACAGAATTCATTTCAAAATCTGGTCTGCATGAGTGTGGTGTCATCTAATCACTCAAGAAAAATACGATATCCTGGATACGCTTATGGATTATGCCAGTAGAAATGAGTTATGAATATGCTGGAGCTATAAGGAGATTTCTGATTTCTTGACCAAGAAAATGTGTGAAAGTTGGTACAATTGATTAAAATAATGTTGCTATTTTAATAACAGAGCAACTGGACAACATCGAGAAAGGGATGAACACCGTGCAGCAAGACATGCACCAGGCTGAAAAGAGTTTGAAGGAGATGGAGAAATGGTGCGGGCTATGCACGCTCCCCTGGAAAAAGTACGTTTGTTCCAGGGATTGTAACCGGTTACAAATAAACCGGTATTTATTTAGGTTAAACCGGTTAATAATTTAGGTTACGTTCGAACGAAATGATTTGGGAACGTTATTTCGAAGCGCTCCCTAACCGGTTACTCTGTGTTTCGATACGGGATGAATGACCGCTGTCGCGCGTCGAGGCGCTGCTGGTGGCTGCGCTATCAATCTAATACCATAGCAAACCAATCCTGTCTCCTTAAACGAGCGGTCATTCACCCCCCACACGGAGGAACCGCTCTCTAACCGGTAAATTGATTTCGTTCCCTGTTTACGCTCCGACATAGAGATACCGGTTAGAGCGGTTCTTGCGAGCGTAACCTTTATTATGGGTTAGGCTCTCAAAGTGCGGCTCTAACCGGTACGGAAAATAAACCGGTTTTCAATCCCTGGTTTGTTCATCAATAACAAAGTCAATGTTCAACACCAAAGTTAGAGTATAGTTAGTATGTAGAATTAACCCGAGTAGCAGGATTAAATATTTATCTCTTCAGAGGTCCAGCCAAGAAGAAAGCAGACAATGACGTCTGGAACGCCAAGAACGAGGGCAAGGTGGTGAACAACCAGCCGCAGCGCGTGATGACTGACGAGCGAAACGGCTGCGGACCTCAATCTGGATACATTGGCAGGTCAGTTTTAAATAGAGTCAAACGAATCCGTCCGTCGACTTTGACAAAAAGAGCGGACCAAATTTTTACCTGGGGCTCTGTTCTACTTGGTAAAACCATATTGCGTTTGACATGTTATCATTTTGTTTTTAACTCGGCCGGTAAGTAAATCAAAGCTATCGCAACGTTGACAATAGGATAACACCAAAAGCAATATGGTTTTACCGAGAGTTATTTATGTTGACGACCCGTCTGCTCGTTCAGCTCCTAAGTAAACTTTTGTGAATCCAGGATAACAAACGACGCTCTGGAAGATGAGATGGAGGACTGCATGGTGCAGGTGAACACCAACATCGGCAACCTGCGCAACATGGCGCTCGACATCGGCTCCGAGCTGTCCAACCAGAACACTCAGATCGAACGCATTAAGGACAAGGTAACATGCACATCAGTTAAATATTAGGTGCTAGGATCCATTCATACCAGCATTACCCGCAATCTCACTGCTGAACAGTACTTGTTTCGGTATAAAGAGTACAGCCGATGATGAATTTAGTCCGAAAGGCTGGTAATTGAGATTTTAGTTGACCATTATGCGGCTTTCAAAGTAGGTACTTTAGATTTATATGTGAGCCCTATGGATTGGATCACTGAACTGTATCGGTTCCATTACCTATGTCGTTCCTAATAGTTAACTATGACTCATAATTCAATGGTAAGACACACCGTAAGTGTGAACAGTCCAATTATTGTATTCAGTAGGAGAACCAATGTCTAAGTACAGTAAGTGCAAATGAATGCAAAATTGTAACCAGCAAAATGTGACATCCATATTTATATTGACTACCTACGTGACAAATCAAAAAAGGAATATGTATATGTACAAAGTATTTAATTATGCAACTTTTTGGTATTTTTAAGCATTACCTTATACCTTATACCACCTTACCTTATACCACCTTACCATACCTTGGGAGTCTTGCAACATTCATGAAGTTTTCGAGGCAAATAGCATTTGAAGCGCAGTTTATGCACTGAATGCAGCTCTACGAGCATAGTCCGACAAATTCATGTGTGACCTTCTCCCGGGGTGACAGACGTTTGTAGAACACGACAATATGCGACTTTGATCATAAATTGATCATTCTTGGGTGCTGATACTGCTGATAGACTTGAGCATTTACTCGACCGTTCTTTGGTTTGGTTCTTCAAACAATTCGAACTGAAAAACCAGTCCGTGCACACATTTCGTCGGTCATTCTATTGAACGCTCGAGTTCATCCTTAAGTCTATCAGCACCTTTAGGTACTTACTTACATTTCAAATCATGAGAATTTTGATTGTTAAAATAGGCTTTTCATACTTTATGTTGTGGTTCAGCTTCCATAAATTTAGAAGATATATTATTTAACATATGTTTTTCTTTCTTCTTCAGGCTGACTCCAACGTGGACACGCTCAAGGACGCCAACGAGCGAGCGCACAAACTGATGAAGAGCTAAATTCTATATTCACGTTAATTGCTTTAGACAATAATGTAGAAAACATTGGGTTCTATTTACACTACGACCCTATATTTAGACGATTAGCAATGAGAGTTTGTTAGTATGTTAATCTCCAGCGCTACGAAAAGGAAGTTTAAAAACGAGAATGCAGTATAGACTGGCATAGAGCGTTCAGAATTTGCTTAGAGTCTGGCCAATGATAGATGAGACTGGTAAATAATGATCAGCTTTTTGGTCAATATTTAGCTGCCTTGCTGTGCTATGCCAGAGCAACGTACTTATACAACATGTTAATAATTATGTATGTAGATATGCTCTACCATATTAATACTAACCTGAACTTTGCATTCAAGTCAACCAGCGAAGTAGAAACGATGCTACTTCGCTTCCAACTGCAAGGGCAAGCCAGACATGTGCCTACCTCGGAGAGCTTGTCTATGAACGAATTCTTAGCGATTGTGCTGGAGAGTAACATTGGTGAGCTATGGCTTAAGGCGGCGAAGGTGCAGGGTTACTCAGAAATACGAAAATCGATACTATCTCTTTCTTATTCATTAATAGTGATAGGTTTGGGAGAACAGTATGGTACAGAATGGTTCGAAATTCACATTTGTGAGTAGCTTCCCGCTCACAAACGATCATGGATTTTAATTGCTAAGCCATAGAACCTTGTGACGATGAATTTAATCGTCTCATTTTGATGTATTTGGTTCTAGTGATTTGATGTTACGTCACTAAGAAAGGGTTCTATGTTGGTGCAATAGTAAACGTCCGTGGTGGTACTTCCGGAGCGGACGGGTAGATGGTCGATACTGAATGTTAATAGTATTTACCAAAGGTCTTTACTGGTCGGTCTAGTGTTCTACTTTCTCATAACCTAATTTATCTAAGTAGCCACTTGACAGCTCAGCTCGCTGTGGTTATTCGTTTTTATTTACTTTGAACCCTATGGATAAAACACTGTTGTTATTTTACCAACTACATGATAGTCAAACCAGAGTATTTTAATACCACTCGACAGATCAGCGTGACAGCGATAGACAGCCGAGTACAATCCATGAGGTACCGTGCTACGGGTTAGTACTTAGTATATTATACTATATTATGTATCCTTCTCTCGAACTCTAAGAACGTTTGAGAACGAGTGAGAGACAAGTACAAACCCGAAGCACCTCCTAAGAGCTATCGCACTGTATTATTAATATACCCTGGTTTCGCCGTACGTACTTTTAATTCTATGGTATCACTGTGGCCCTAGACAAGACACATTCCGCGTAAGTTATTGTTATACAAAACATATAATTGACTACCGAAAACTGCTGTACAGTAGCGTCGAGCCCTTATGACAATTACAAACACTTTGTTAGTTTTTGACACTCGTTCACGTTTGCGTTAGGCTTCTAGTCTAGGGTCGTTGAACAGCCAAGTGAGTAGACATACCGAATCTTTATTCGTTTGACCTCCCCGGCAAAATAGGGGTGTGATGTATTTGAAGTTTGAAGTCACTTCTATATAGAACGGACAGACGGACGTCTATCATCGCCTAGAACCTAAAACGGTGAACCGGACCGGTTTTATTAAGTATTTGAAAACTTCAGCTGTATGGAAATCGCCAGAGGAGCCCGTGTTCGGTGATTTTCTTTAAATTTTGAATTTATACTGTTATTATCCTGTTCTAATTATGTAGAGCGCTTGCTTTTTTAAATGCCGAAGACAATAGCCGAAAGAAACTAGTAATTTGTTATAAAAAAATATTTTCTAACCAATTACAATCTATATCAAAATCAAAACGTTATCAAGTAGAATAAACTATTATCTAAATATACCCTCTGCATTACCCTTGTTGACTTAACTCAAATGTATATCTTGCTCATTAAAAACGTCTTACTATATCGCTAGTGTAGCTGAATTCTATACATTTTTTATCTTATAATATAACTAAGTAAATATTCATGTATCGAATCATCTACCCAATAGCCTAGTTGCACAAATGTCCATTATATATTACGTCGCTTTAAATCAAGTGCTCGTATTTCGGCGAATCAGAAACTGACGGGTGTTATAATGGGACATTAACCTAATGAATGTTAGTGCAACTGGGTATATTATGAGTAATCCATACATAAAAGACCATCAAGTTACAAACGTTATGTAATCAAGCGTATTCCCATTTGTTTGTAAACTTTGTTTATTCATATAGTCTTGTGTAATAAATCTAACCTAAAAATGTGATTGCACTAATGATTCAATTGTTATCTAGTTATTAATAAGACAAAAAAATAAAAATCTCTTGTCTTCTGTCTACACTTGGTTAATTTAATGTAGGTAAAGATAGATGTGCCTGTACTATTTAAATAAATAGCTTCACACATTTGACAGTATAAAACTCCGAGGCTCTAGCCTGGTTACTGTAGGTTCAGCACCTTACGGCTTATTTTTAAGGTTAGATAATTATTTACCTAATTTGACTAATCAAAATGAACAGAGTACCTATACTTACTTACCTTTACCACACTCCCATTGGGAATTATTGAAAAAAATACTCATTAATTCCCAGTTGAGAACAAAGGGCCACAAATAAATGAGAATACCTACCTTTCTAAGTATTCCATGTTGAACTACATTCTTGGAGAATAGGTATATTAATTTTAAAATATTTCTCTCAACAGTTATCTATTTAAAACTTGTTCTTTAAACTTTTCATAGTTTATAAACAAATCTTATAGTTATAGCATAGCTAGATATAGGAACAATATGTTACTTGGACCTACTAATAAAATTGTAATTTAACGAAATTGGTGATTCGATTAAGTATAAGGTATAAGGTTATAATTATAAATAAATACTATTAATGAAACTGTTGCGTTGTTTATTTATTTACCCAACTGAAGATAAAAATACCAAAAAACTACATAAATAATAATTAATTACAGGACTTACGAGTAATTATTTTCATAACAAACTTAAAAATTATTTTCTCTTGTAGGTATTATTTTTTAATGAAATATGTTTTTGACATTAATAACCATCATTCCATTATAACTGGGCCTCTATTTTACTAGGTAAAATCATATCGCTTTTGACATGTGTGCTATTGTTATTCACTCGCTCGCCATTACTGTTTTTAATGTTAAAATAAAAACAATTGCCAATTGTCCACTGAAAAACGATCCGGATCCGGAACACGGATTCAAGCTCACTTTTTTATGTTTAACTTTGAGCTGAGGCTACAAGAAACAAAAACCGGGCAAGAGCTCGTCGGACCATGCTCAGTGTAGGGTTTCGAAGCCGTTACGACAAACAAAAAACCCCTACTTGCGTGAATAGGTTAGGAACTCTAAGAAAAAAAACACCATTTTATTTTAATACTATAAGGGCGAAACCATAAGGGTTGCTAGATCTCCCAGAAATTGACCTCGTCCCAAACTAAGCACTAGGCTTGTACCTACTATACATATACTTATACGTAGTCGGGCATATTAACAAAATTATCCACTTTTTACCCTGCAACTCAAATGTGAAGGTTGCTATATGAAAATAATTTTCCTCAACCGCCTCCCACTTATTCCATCTTTTTTCCAAGTGATACTAAAAGAAACCAATTCTTGATCTTTATATCTTGATTCAAGTTCCTCAGAAGATTTATTAGGGTGATATTTTTCAGGGTTCCGCGGCAGGGCGTAAGCATTCACATCTATATCTATCGGAAAGCCAAAAATATTTGTAGTGACTGCGAACATCAAAATCTGTTTCATTTTATCGTAAACGACGTCTATTAGACAATATCTTCTCAGATAATCTACGCGAATGTAATTATACTCTAAAAAAACGTCCTTATTGGGTTGCTGAAACAGGTAGGTAATGTCAAAATTAACTTATTTAAGTGATTTATAACAGTTAGAAGACCAACCAAAAAATATTCCGGAAACACAATTCAAAATGTTAGGTTCGACTAGCGGCAGATTTCGAAAATACTGCCAATCCTACAATACCAATTATCTAGGTCTTAAATATAAAAGTTGTCAGAATCTCTGGATGTATGAATAATCGTCCCTTAACACACACACTGCCGGCAACGCATATACTTAAGTGTTCCATTGACGTTTGCAATATATACTGGTACGGTCACAAGCGTTAATTTGGGACCCAGGTCAAGAAAAATATGCTTGAAGTCGTCAATGTCATTAGAGATGTCAAGTTATTTAACTAACTTTTAGGAAACTCAACCTTATTGTTGTAGAATGTCAAATTGACTTTGGACTTAAGGTGGTTACCAAATTTAATCTCGTGACTTACCTACCTTGAACGCGTATGTGAGTGCTTCGCTAGCTTCGTATAGAGCTAACAAAAAAATGCGCCGCCTGGCGAAAGTTTGCATCCCGGCTGGAAAAGTCTTGGCCGTTTGTTAGTCGTATACCTCGAAATCAAAAATTCCTTGTAGCTTTTCACCTATTCGCGTTTCGCCGCGATAGCGTATTTTGTTGTAGCGTGTAATATCGGTGGTATATTTTGTTACTCGCATATATTTTTCATAGATTTTTACAACAGTAGCAAATTTTGATGTAGCATGTATTATCAATAGCCTATTTAGTTAGCCGCAAAAAAAATTAGTTGCCTTTTACCTGGGTCGCATATTGTTGTAGTGTATTGTATTAATCATAAAAAAATTGGCTATATCACTGAGATGTAATAAAAATACGGTCGCTTATTGACTGATTTGAAGAATTTGTGGTTTGCAAACTAGCTATAGTGCTTCAAGGAAATATCGCGATATGTAATAACGCATTACAAACAATTATCTATCGAGGTGAAAAGCGACTACAGTGAAGAAAGGCAGGAAAGTAAATATACTATGGATTTTATATACCATTGTAATTTGCGACCAGAAATCATACTACAAGAAAAAAAATCTGTTCAGAAATTTTGAGATCGCGGCGAAAGTCGAAACGCGAATAGGTGAAAAGCTACAAGGAATTTTTGATTTCGAGGTATACGACTAACAAACGGTCTTGGCTTACATAATAAGAGAGTATTAAAAAGTGCTTACAGAAATATTTAATGCCCAATTAATTACCAAGGCTGGTATTTGGCCCGAGAACGAATATGCCAGTACCTCTCCCTTTATTTGTTGCCCTAAAACATCATGACATAAGGCAAGGTAAGGTAATGACAAGCCGGAGGCTTACGATGAATTCTTGATATCACCGAAAAGGTAGGTAGAGATTTTACAAAACCCTTGAGTTTTGGATGTGTTCGGAGCAAACCGCTAGATATGTATTTGATTGGATAGGTGGGAAAGCGTAATGAATTTTCTACTGACCGTATTCAAAGTACGAGTAAGATCCTGAATTGGTAAATTTGATAAACGTCATAAAGAGTATAAGAATTTGAATACTATGCAATGTCACACTCTTACTCATATTTGGGTAAGCAATACAACCACGTTATTGAGCTCGTGATTCGACTAAATCCATAAACGTCAAAATTGATTAGAAACAGTTGTAACTTAATTAAGAAATACATCAGCTTCCTTGTACCTATTTTGCGCGCACGCAAGCCACCGATGGTAGTTGGGATCCATAGACATTTCCACTCTCAAGACTACAATCTTAAGAATGCCAATTTGATGCGTTGCCAACCCTGATGAGTACGATTTATCCGGTTATCTAATCCCCACACCGGAACACAACAAGGCTAATTGGTTTTGTTTTATCTGTACCTTACTTCTCAGTCTCTCTCTTCTCTTCATCTTCTTAGCCGTTCTCTACCATATTGGTGCAGGCCTCCTTCAGATTGCGCCATCTAACTCTGTCTTGCGCCACCTCCATCCAGTTCGTCCCTGCAGTTTTCTTGACGTGTCGTCCTTCCATCGCATCTGTGGTCTCCCCAGGGCCTCCATTCTAAGACCGCTTTGCCCCACGAGCCATGTTTACGGGCTATGTGTCCCGCCCACTGCCACTTCAGAGATGCTTCTCAGTCTATTGCCTGTTAATAAACGATTGTATTATTATTATTAAATGCAACTCATTTGGCAACGGTGCACAATAAGAAGACAAGCAGGTACCTTTTTATTTTGTTTTACTTTTAAATGTGTATTTTATATTAATTTATTCTGAACCGACCTGCGATCTAACCTGATGGCGCGGATGGCAAATGATGAAGTCTAGGATAAAGCGCGCTGGTGCAGTAAAAGCCTGTGTCATTTTATTTTTATGAAATACTAACATCGCCTTTGTGCCTGAAGTTTGCCTTCGTACATTTCTTTAATAACAATGTTGTAATATTTATATTTACGTGCAATAAAGAGTTTACATACGTACATTTCATCCTCCTTTAACCGTGGTTTAATACAGCGTAGGTAGTCAGTAAATGCCAGCGACTTGGCCCATTTCTCAAAACCTAGTCTAATAATATAAGTGTTTAGTCTCATTTTGTAGTATTATTTACGAGACTAAACACTAGTAGGTATTATTATACTAATACACTTTGAGAAATGGGCCCTAGGTGATTAAAAATACAATTACATGATTGTTACGATCTGTATATTAGTATTTGCTTCCTCATAGCTTACTGATTGGGGCCCTTAATGCAATAAGTACGATATGAAATCTTTATTTCATACAACTAGGCTCATATTTACATATACCTTAAAAGCTTAACATACATAATAATTAAAACTTAAAACGGGCCTGTTGTTTGATGAGTAGTTAAAGTACCTAATTGTTAAAATTCGTAAAAGGAATTGAAAATTTGATACAATCCAATTTTAACAATAAGTTAGTTAACCTACCATTAAAACCATAACAACTAATAATAGTTCAACTAAAATAAGCTCAGCTCAGACAAAACCGAGGGTAATGCTGTTTCGACGTACCTAGAGGGAGCATTATCTGTTTCCGTGTTACGATTTGTTTAAACCGCCACCTTGCGTTGAATAGCAGAACTACGTAATACAGTGCGTGACGAACACCTTGACAACTTGCAACCCAGAGGCCACCAATGAAGGCTTTTTTTGCAGTGGGATATAATTCTGTATTAAGTGTTATCGATTTTGATATGGATGTTATTTTGATTTTGATTTCGAATAATTGGTCATCACAATCAATCGTTATTAATAGTATATTCATAACAAAAATATATTTTAGATTTAATTTTTCTTTCTGGTAATACTTTTACTTAAGACATCAAGATAAGTCTGTCATTACTGTCATATCATATTTTTGACAGAAGATA
This sequence comes from Acleris laterana, assembly GCA_963966035.1. NCBI lineage: Eukaryota > Metazoa > Arthropoda > Insecta > Lepidoptera > Tortricidae > Acleris > Acleris laterana. The sequence goes on along the minus strand of OZ014456.1, from coordinate 8,470,530 downwards.
CAATAATAGCACAAATTGCTATTTTTTCGTTCAAGGAGTTATCACAGGGGTTTTTTAAATGCTGTTAGTAATTTTGCCAGCTTTCTATGCTTCATCATACTCGATGCGCTCTTGCATTTTCCTGTGATCATTCACGCGCATGACAGTTATAACAAAGGTCAATGCGCAGAGTCGAAAAATATTGCGCACTTCGTTTTCTTCGGTAACCTCACAGAGTTGAGTTGGGTGTCGATCGACCACGACCAGCCAGCCGACGCGAGCACGAGCCGACCGCCAGCCCGCTGCGAGAGGGCGCAACCATCCTCGTACTGTTTTTGGTCGCTTGTGGGTGTACAAGTGTCAACAACCCCTCTTATTGTTGTGCCGTGCTAGAATAAACCTACAAGTAAGTGAATTTATTTCTAGCTTCTCTAATTCTATTTATACTTTAAATTTGCCATTGTCAGTAGGCCAGCATTTGTGAATGGGAGGATGCTGTCCTAATATTTTAAATGATGATGATGTCATGAGTGGATGTTTTAGATGTGGATCACTCACTGCATTATATTAATAAAACATATAAAGTGATCTCAGAGCCAATAATCTTGGAGATTTGTTTATTAGAATTTCTTTGGCATCTTAAATCATGAGTCATTAGTGGAATTACATTAACATAAAATTATCTGCCTTCATAATTTTATGTAGATTACCTTTTAGTAAATTTTTCAGCATGCGCCATGACTCGTTATGCACTTGAGATACCATTGTTGCATGGGGTTCAAAACTGTGGGCTCTTTAGCCATAAGTATGTTTCACATGATATATTTATATTAAAATTATGTCTCACTCACTCACATCATATTTAAGAGGTATTATTACTGATAATAAATAAAAAATGTGTAAGGTATTTATTTAAAAGTTAATTAGGTACATACATACATGGACGCCTTCATTCCCAGAGAGGGTAGGCAGAGCTACAAAATTACCTACAAATCTGAAAACTTATTGATAATTCTGTAACCACATTTTGCATGATTAGGCTAAGATGTTATCCAGCATATTAGTGAAGTTAATTACTAACTCGTGAAATAAGAAGATACTTTTTTTTTTGTGATACCGCTACATGTGACTGTTTCCTGTTTTCTTTTCACCTCTACCTGTTTCATGACATAATGAAGAATTTTATGTAGTGTTAATAACATCAGCATCCTCTATCCACAAATTTTACCCTTTTGGTAAGTAATTAGTTAGCAGGTTGGATTATTACAGTAAGGTGAGTATCATCTGAGTTTCGTAACCTTTATGACAGGGATACCATGTCAATTAAATTAATTTTATTTTGTTATGGTTATTAGACCAATAAACAAGGTAAAAAATTAAGTACTTAGCTATGTAGTGGGAAACTAGTTGCCTAAAACACTCAAGATACTAAATTTTACCCAGACAAGATCATAAATTGCACCATTTAAATGTGATGAAAAAGACATTCTGTACATTTTGCCACAGACTAAAAGAGACATTGGATTGTTTCTCTAAATAACAAGGAAGGACAATTTACCAATGTAGTAAATACATATAGTTAAACATGATATCTCAAACAATTAAATTATTGGTAGGTACTGACTAAAACAATATTCTCAACATTTAATTAGTCATATTTTTCAAACAAATTTTACCTTTATGAAATGAATCATGATTTCATGATATATTTAAGGTACATGTTTTAAATGTATAAATGATTATGTGGTGTCTGTTCTTTACACTAAGTAGAATGTGGCAGGGACATGATAAAAATAGCAATTAGATTAACAACAATCAAATCCCTGGTGAATTCATAACTGTATGTAAAATTTACAAACAATAAACCTACGGCTACTATTTTAAGGAAATTAAGTTTCTTGACTTACTAAAGTGACAAAAATAAAATTCCATTCAGTTTTTTTTACTAAATCAGTGAAAGGATTGAATCAAATCCTTCCTACATTTACGTTACCTATTTGCTACAAGGTTGACAGACACATCACATAATAACTATGATATTGCATTTCACAATAGATTATTTTACACAGGTTCTATTGACAATAGGAACTTTATGAAAAGGTGGTGAAACGCAAACATTTTTTTTTAATATTTACTGAGACATTAGTAATCTAATTTCAGCTAATTTCTAAAGAGCTTAAAAGCCACATGGTCTTTTCTACGTCACAGCTAGTGCTCGCAAATCGCAATTTCAAACAAAAAAAAATGTCATTTAAGAATAATCATAAAAAAAATGCTTTGAGACAAACCCCATTAAGCACGTTTTTTTGTTTAAGAACACCTTTCAAAAAAGTGGCCATTGTTGATGATATTATTCATGTATTTCATCCTTGCAGAGTTTTTCAAAGTTATTATGTCATTTATCTTATCACCTTATCATAACACATTAGTGTTGCTCTAACCTTCGAGTGAGTAATTTGTATTTAAGCTAAAGAAAATAATTTTGTAACTGGAGTTTTTTCACTATAGTTATTTCAATTCATGTTTAATTAAATGTTGTGAAAATGCAAGAACTTGAAAAATTTTAAGTAAAAAAAATGTATATTAGCATAAACTGGTGCACTTTTTAGCTGATTCTGATTCCTTTAGGGTTCTTTTTAAATTTGTGTTAACCTGACTTGACTCTATATTGAAATCATCTGCCAATGATTTAACAATTGTATTCTGGCTCTTTTTACCTCGATTTTCTAAGACAATTCCAGTTTATATAAGCCTGTCTTTATTTTAGTGCTGTGTTGTTGCCGACTCCATGTCCATGTCGTCTCATGGAAGTCGTAAGAGGCGACAGGGAATAAAGGCTTGTAGTATTATTAGGCGATAGGCTTGCAACTTGTAACTAATATACCTACACTGGTAAACATCTTAGTCTGTTTGTGCAAAATATGGTTACAGAATAAAATTTACAACAAGTTTTTGGAGTGGTTGGTAATTCAGTAGCTCTGCCTTCCCCACTCTGGGAATCAAGGCGTGAAGGTATGTATGTCTTTATTTTATTAAAATCGCATTTATGTTATTCTAGCAGATGGCGTCAATAATATGATTGATTACCATTTTAGAAGTAAGAGAGGCTGAAACCAAATGCAATAATATGCCCTGGTAACTACACAGAAATATTAATTGTGTGGTCAACAACCACAGATGTTCTTCTTGATATACGCGTGTGAGTCAGGTTTAGGTTACGTTATCTTACAGCGGAAATGGCGGTAATTTTTGTGAATTGTTAGCAATTTTCGTTGCGATACACTTGTTTTTGTATTACATCGCGTAGCTGTCAAAATATTCCCATACAATAATTTAGCTATTGTTATTTATTCTTTTAGTTGCAATAAAAAGCACACTGAAAATTTCAGCTGTCTACCTATTACGGTTCAGCCCGCCAACAGACGGACAGACACGGTTTGAACAGCGGAGGTTTGGTAACGGGGTTTACAGGATCCAGTACGGAACACAAAAATCAAGAGTCGTTTTTAAATTATTCTTTGGGGTGATTTCAGCACACAATATCATGATCGTCATTGTAAGCATTTACGAATATGACGACACGTCTGCGTCATAGGTAAGCGATAAATTTAGTCTTTAAACAAGGCTCATAACAGCCTTATATAGTGTTTACCCGATTTTGCTAAGCTCACAGTTCAAAATGCCTAACAAAGCCCATCCCAAGGGCGTGTCAGATGGGCCAATCGTGCGGACTTAATTAAGTGACTGTCGGATGCGAGGGAACTGCTTAGTCAGCGCACAATTCAACCCATAGCGTAGGCTTCTCCGAGGAATGACGTCATCGAGGCTGACAAGGCCATTGCTCACACAGTGACTCAAACTTTGAGATCCGATCATAGCGAACGTTGTGTTTTTTAATTACACGTATGCAGAGCCACAATACAGATAATACGAATGTTGACAAAGGTGGAATCAAGTATCTACTTTTTATGAATGGTTACAACGATACTTTGTATTTAGACTTTATAAATACAAGTATATCACGTCACAAACTGATATTTCCACACGATTAAATCACAAAGAACTCAAAATTAACTCCTACGTACTTACGTGCACCTAATGGATGGGAGCGAAGATGAAGAGGTCAAATTAATCAGAATTTAATTAAGTTTCATAGTTATCATTGTAATAGTGACTATACCTAAGGACTAAGTGGGGTTAATACAACATTATACCTAACTGGATACCAACAGTTTAAAAGCCATTTTTACTGTTCTGTTTTCCAGGATGTCCAATTCTTTTGAAATGCACTTTATCAAATTGTTTCTCCGTTGTGGAATGATAGCTGAACGAAAACACTGGCCTATAAAATATTCTTTGTTTAGAGCGACACGACATCTAACATTTTGACTAGGGTTAAAGATGTAGGGAGATGCTACATCACAGCTGTGCTAGGAAAATGAGCGGCGGAAGGCTCCTCTCTGGATCGCATGTCTTACACAGATTTAACGCGCTCGTTGTGTAACGTTAAGCCCTATTTCATCCAGAGGTGCAGTCTGTGATAATAGGATAATGTTATCATCCCTTTGACGATATCCACTGAGATTACCTGTTGGGACCACCCAGGTACAATAAATAATGGAATTGGGATCATCTGTCGCTGTCGTGAAACTGTAGCAAGTTAGATTCTACATACATACATTAAATACGCCTGTTTCCCAGAGGGGAGGGAGAAACCACTTCTTTCCACTTTCTTTAAGTTTAAATAAAAATAAAAATCATTAAAATATACCTAAGACTTCGGGGCCTTCAAAAAACAAGCCTTCTCTTTTCTCAATCGCCGGTAGCGCATTTGCGATTCCTCTGGGGTTGCGGGTGTTTATATGGGTCGCGATGATGACTTACCATAAGGCGCTTGCTGGTCTGCCTCCTATTTCACATTTTAAAAAAATTATATTTTTATTACACACAATAAACAGCGAACTGCGGGTTTATTATGGTCACGTTTATAAAGCATCGGTAACTCTCACACTTACACATTTGTCGAAAAGTAACGCATGTTTTATCCAGAGCGATAAACGCGACCATAATAGAGGGGGGGTTTTATAGGTAGACGTTTTAAACATCTAAAATTTGACCAAGTGTAGTGTAGCGTGTAGTTGCCCCACTAATTTATATGAAACCGGTCGAATGTCTCTTGGCTAGTATTTTCCACAAAATCATTATTCTGATTTGAAAAAATATGTGCCTCTGGTAGGAATTTGTCTAGTTTTAACACGTTCCCTGTCCGGCGGGCCCCAATGTGGGGACATGAAGATTTTTTTCAGGAGTCCGTGCCTCCACTATGGGGCCACATCCCCATACTAAATACACAAGTTGGACGTGTGACATTGTCAGATCGTTTTGTATGGGGACAGTGAACGTGTTAAAGAAAAAAAAGTTTAGGCTTTCGTTAACAGTGTCTTAAATTAAAGCATTTTAGCATAGATGACTCAAAGTTGATTCATACATTTTGTACTACCTACCTGGAGGACCCTGTCAGGTGGCCTCAGTGGACATCGCAGACCCGTTGGTTGGATTTTTGGCGTTGTAGAGCCACCCTTAAGTGTTGAAGACATTGCTACGCAAATTCAATTCTAATTATTACGGACGTTTCCGCATCCGCGCCAATACCGGTTTCATTGCGTTTGAAGGTCAAAGCTTGAACATTTTTTGCATTTGCCGTTTTTGCAGTATTCACTCCTCTAATAGTATTACACGAAGTCTTATCTCACACCCATGCATGTTTAGTGCAAACAACTCTAACAACTCTATTTCGGATCTAGTTTGATTAAAACAGCAAATAATATTGCGCGTAGAAGCAAATCTTGAACAATTTATCTGAAGTTGAAGTTGTAATCATTTCATTTCTTATTTTCAAATAAAATGTTCTTTCGGTCTCGACGAAAGCATTATAAAACATTCTCCTTTGATCGCATAATTAATGTTGGGTCAAATTCTGGCGGAAATCACCGACAAGTTACACGACCCTCATTTCTTTCTATCTCTTTTGAGCGTTTATCGTCTTTGCTCGTGAATTATGAATGCCTATCAACTTGTAATTTCATTCTGTTTCTTCAATGGTTAGCTATTGTTGTGATTGGGACTCGTTTTCTTCTAATTTGCGCTACTGGTTGTGGGTATAAGATGATTATAGGTATTGAATTCCTATTAGACTCCCTAGAAGTTTATAAATAAAAGTGAGTAGTTGGTTTTAATTTTAGCTTGCAGCACATATAGAAGCAGTGAAGCTAGTCATTTGTATACTGAACTTTTTTTTTAATTTAAAAGTTGATCCCTCGATGAGTAATCCGCTGGCGCAGACTACTAGAGAAATAAAAAAGTCTTAAAATAACGAATTTCCAGGATCCCCAAAAAGTTAAATCGCGTGTCAACGCTTTTCCTGGAAAGGCTAAGGCATGATCCTTCTCAATGTATTTTCGTGTAATCCATTCAACAGCTTTTGAAACTTTAACGGGATCGCTGTTATGATTTTCAGGTTAATAATTATGGATGTATCTTTCTGAATGGATTTTCGAGTGATCCTGAATGGAACCTTTGAAACTTTTGAAACGGGTCGGTAATAGTTAGTATTAAGTTTTGGGGTTAGGTAATATTGAAGAATGGGAATTAGTAATAATTACAGTAGATAGTTTTGGGTGACCCGAGGTATTTTCACTAATACATATAATTTTAAAACATGACAAATTAAAACAGATTGACAAAGAACCTAAATTTTAAAAAAGCTCGTTTTTTGTAGCGAGTGAAAACAATACTCAATAAGTGGACGTGCATTCTTCTTTTTTAAGATGTATCTATAGTCATCTCAGCTTATAATGGATTTCCTCAATTGTTCTAAGGCGATCTAATGTTTTTTAGCTTTTTTGACGGTTTTTGGAGCTCTGTTATTAATGTTATTAAATTAAAGCGCCTGCCATCTGACTCCACCTACTCGTAACCCTTGAAAAAGGGCAACTAAATCGAGAAATTATGGTATATTAATATGAGACATTCAGTGTTTGTTCTCTTTATTATGAAATTCCTGGACGAAACGTCGATCAGTATACTGATCGTAGTATAATATTGAACATTTACGTCGAATTCATTCACGTAAAACGTCAACAATATTATCTAGAAATCTACAACTACTGTGACTAGGTACAGAATGAAAAATGAACTTCATATTTATTTTAAAATATGCGCGTCACGCTTTTGTAGACGAGTCTCTGAATACCAGATAAAATATAAGCCTGAGTTGGAAACGTCGTTGTATTTAACAAACCCCGTGGCCCGTAATGATCCGTTTCAGAAATATCTTTTTGCGCATGAATATTTCTCGCGTACTTTTATACCTAGTGACATTTAAATATGCGGGGTGTGACCTCCCACTCGACGGTTATCTAGTTTCGTTACGACGATGTTCTCATTCTCGGCTGAATATCTAGATTGTATCCTGATTGTATTGTGTCCCAAAGAAAAGGATTCATTGATATATGTAATGCTCTATTTTGTTTGGTTATGAAACCGTTCACAAATTTCATAGCGATCAAATTAGCCCCGATGTTAACCCGCTCTAGAGATATGTGTTGTAGATAATTTATGTGCTTTCTTTACTACCTTACATAATAATTAATAACCAATTACATACATCGTAATAATTGTGAGGTTGCGGTCAGTTTAATATTATTTATTAGCATTACGTCTCACAACATGAATGTCGAAAATGTATAAAACTTGAACAAAAAAGTTTGACAATGAAATAACTCAGTCGACAAAAGAATTTCTGGTCCTGAAAACAAAACAGCATCGCTCTTAATTGAGAGGCATCTGAAAGAACTAAACAAGTTAAAGTTTTAGCGAGTGGTGGAGGCGGGCGGGGCCGTCGCGAGGTGGTGGGGGGTGCGCGCGTCTATTGATTTTCCACACGAGCCCCGGCTCCGACGTGCTCCGTCGCCACCAGCCAAATCCCCGCCAACGTTAAGATTATGACCCGCGGTTTTTCGGGATATACTCAACTCCAATGACACTCCCTTCGTTATCTTGTTTACGAAGGATCATCGAGCTCTTTAAACAATATGCCCCCTAACATTTATGGGGGTAAAAAAAGGAAAACTTATGATTTAAGACCGAAAGAAAAAACTGTTTTCATGATTAATGGGCTAACTTGCGTTTCATTCAAGCTTCCATTGATCGTAACGCGATCGGGCGAGAACTGAGCCGACTTGAGGCGTTACACGAGCCTTTTACACGTCCGAATAAATTACCCTGAACGTTCCCAATGTTTTACTGGGGAAAATCGTTTCTCTCTTTGGGATCGTGATTCGCTTTCAAAAATTCTCTGAGATAAGTTCAGACTGTTCGCCTGCGGTCGGATAGCTAAGCGAAGTCGTCCCTAACTCATCGTGACCTTGTAATAATTAAAGCCCGTAATGAAAGGATATAAATTTAGCAGTATGGATTTTCCAGTAGGTATGTTCTTTGGCTAGATAGTTTTTGACGCTTGCTCATTGATGGTTTCTAGTATTATCTTCCAAAAATCTCTTTTGATCTTACCTAAAAAACAAACCGCTGCAAATAAACCGCGAGACCTGTAGAGCTTGTACACTTTAAGCCCTTATCAAGCACTCGAGGCTTTAGACTTCCAGATGATACTTCACTCAAGTTCCGCCAGCGTCTCTGATGCTAGACGTATTTCGATGTTTCGGAAACTTTCCTAATAATACAATAGTTGAAAAAGCAGACAAAATTTTGCAACCTCTGCTTTAGTTAGAATAAACCGGGATCATTAAAATTCAAAGGTCGACCGTGTAGACGGCACGGCATCGCATGTACAAGCCTTGTTTTCGTACATTTACAACCTTACTTTTTTCATGTATTTTCCCTTTCTAAAAACCCAAGGCTATGGATTATTATTTCATTCATAATAATGTTGATGTTATGAGGAATATGAGGTATAAGGCTTAACGAGTTTTGACGTAAGTATTTATGAGATTAGGTTCGTTTTAGGGGCTATAAAAGACGAAAATAGTCGATAGTTAAGGGTTATTCGGCCGTAAGGGTTAGCTCGGGAGATACCTCACATTTTTTCCCCTCGGTATTTTCTGGTTAGTTTAGATTAAATTAAAATGAATACATGTCTAAGTACTATTTTTTTTGGATGTTTGACAAGAAATTAAGGCCAGGGCCTATATTCTACTTTGGTTTAGCCGATTAATGTAGGGTCCGTCAGAATTGCTACCATCTTATTCTTTAACGTATCAAACAGCAGTGTTCGCATTTTTGTTCCGGTGTGGGGATAAGACGACTGGTGAAATGACTAGCATAAAATTCCTCAAGGTTGGCTGCGCGTTTGCAGGGGATTTGGCGTCCTCTAGACTTCTGTTGTAAAGCTAATGGGTTTCAGAACCCTCTTACCGGACCCTTAAAAAAACTAGTAAAATAAGTGCAAGTTTGGCTCGTGCACCGGGGGTTCTGCACAAACTTGTATGTTTAATTTGTAGTCGAAAAATGTTCTCCTATACATTTACATATATATTACGTCTTGAGTTCGCTGTCGTAAAAAAACAAAGGAATCATTTTTGGAGGCTTGACTTGTGCTGATGAGAGCTCGCTTCTTGCCAAATTTAAATAATGACTATTATTTATAACAAGAGTTCGTTTTGACCTCGAAACGCATGATAAGGTACGGTAATACCCACTTCCGTAACTTAGAATATGATTTTTTTGCCATGTTAACTATTACTTTCTACTGTTATTTGTTCTTATAACACTGAAAGATAATTGATCTTTATAACCATCCCGCTGTTATGTTCATAACATTTTATCATGAAACCTTTTCCTTTCTAATTATAACATAAATTGAGCCGTTAGCGCCAGAGAAAATAAAGTCGGTCGCACAGTGTGTCGTAAATACGCAAACACGACAGCCTATTTGTAGCTCCACAAAAAAAGGTGTCCCGGCTTCCAATGAAGCACCCGGTTTTCAAGTTCGTTCAGAAAACTAGTTCAGCCTTTATTTTGACGGCCATGCAGCCGTTTCCTTTATGGTTGGTTAGACAATGTTCATAATGAGGCGGACGCCTCGTTAGCGCACATTCACATTTGCCTAATAGTTATATACATTAGCTGTTAGAGCTTGGTCAACCAACTGCTGTTTAAAGCAATGTTTGTTGTTTCGTTTCAAGTTTGTCACTCAGAACATTGGCGCCCCTGTTCGCTTTTTGTGTAGATTTGCATGCGTGTCAACTACTCAGTCCCAAGTCCCAACATCGGATCCGGTTTATATAGCAATCAGTTCGACTGTCTAAATACCGCTGATGAAATCGGTTTGATGGCCCCCAGACGGGGTCGGCAGTTCAAGCTAATGCTGTTCATACTCCCTGAAGCCACCGTAAGGATAGAGTCAAACACTAAATTATGTACACACACCTTGAGCCGGCTTCACTTAACCCGTGTATCTTTTAAATAATTTATAATAACCTGTGAAAGCTTTGGAAGCGAAACTGGGTCGAGCTACCCGGATAACGCCGAGATTCGGACCATTGCCAAGTTCCAACATTGCCAGGGTTCATGGCTGTTTAAATTTATTAGTTAATTAACAAGACCCTTAGTTTAACTAACATACTCGTATCGACTCTTTATTTAAAAATATATCTGTTCACTCGGTATATCAACGATTATTTCTAGTGATCTAATAATACCTAAGCATCATGATAGAAATAAGTACCTAACTGCAAATTGAAATGTCGATTTTAATGATAGGAATGTATAAATCGATACAAAAGTGTCTTTCCGTAGTATAGTAAATACTATAGTCGAAGGAGTTTAAATACTCCGTGCATTATAGACAAGAATAATTGAAATGAACATATATTTCTATGCCTATGACCTCTTTTTTTAATCGTCATTGTTATGTACGGACGATATATTCCCCTGTATCAGACAGCTCATCAGACAAGGCTAATTATACCCGATTAGAGTGTAGGGTTGGTCGACTACCACGCCAACAATTGGGTCGTCAAGTTGTCGCTATCTAAGTATTTCCACTATTACAGTTATTATTTCGTTCCATCGCACGCGATGCCATTAGGGTGTCCATCGTCCAACACTCTACTAAGACCAATATGGTAGTTTTATAAGTTTTTTTTTGCTGCAAAAGTAATACCACGAAAGAAGTGAAAATAAAAAGTTGTTCTTGGAAAACTCCGTCGACTCATATTGTGTTGGGTGGGCATTGATATCAGCCTTTTCTTTTATACTCTAGCAAGCAAGCGGAAACCGGGCTTCCCTCGTTTCAAGTTGTCATGGTTGGCGTTTTGCTTTGCTTTTAGAATGCAATGTCTTGGAGGGTTGTGTTTAATAAATTTTATCGTGTTTGGATTCCATAGCACCGTGTTAATAAAATTATCTCGACTGTAATGCTCATCTCAAGATGCGTCATAAAACTCATACTTGTCGTTTTCTCTGGCTTAACGTTTACTTTGGCGATCCGTGGGGCGGGCATCTCGGTCAAGATGAGTTTATTAATACTGTCCTGAGTACGCATTAAGCGAATAAAAATAGTTTCGTGGTTAAAGGTTATGTTTATGTACCTGTATTATTCTTTTCCATGATCAAACAGGCTCGCGGGAGTCGCGGTCAACAGATAGTTTTGAATATAACCTGATGTCCGTTCTATAAATTAGTTATTTATACATTTTCGTAAGGCGTGTCGTTTTCAAGATTACTGTTTTCAAGTTATCATATATATTTTCATGTTATATTAAGTTTAAAAGCAATATATGTCGACAGTTGGTTTTTTTATCAATAATATTGATGATGTGTGGTTGTTCCAGAATGCCTGCAGCCATGCCACCCGCCGAGCCAAATGGCGCGCCGCGAAGCGAGCTCGAGCAGCTCCAAATGCGCGCTGGACAGGTCACCGATGAGGTTAGTCACGTTATTAATAATATTGCACAATAATTGCCAAATAAAACCACCGATTGGCACACGAGGTGGCCATCGTTGCGACTTGAGATTGGTGATATAGACGCTAGAGCATTCTGCACAGGACCTAAAACAGAGATAGGGTAGGCCTTTGCATAAATAAAACGGTAAAACGTGACAGAGTATAAAGTCATGCCTGTCGCAAGACAACTCTTGCTAAATACAGTGGTCCCGAAGATTGCCACAAGAACCAAATACAAAACTACAAACCAATATGAGACTGCCAAAGTCGACCGTAACTTGTGCAGTTGGGTGTTGCGACAAATGTATATATTGATGTCGCAGAAGTGCCGTCTCGCTAAATATGTACTTACATAGGTAACCCACTAAATCCATTTGTTAGGGGTATTCCTTATATATTTATGTATTCGTATGGCAAATCAGAGATTCAAGTTGGTAGATTTTGGTTGCTGCACTGTTTTTTCTGATAACCTTACAGCAAGATACAGCTTTTTACAGATGAATAGAGTATTCGTTGCAAAGGTCCAATCGCTTACTTTGGTTGATGAGTTTTTGGTTCTAGCTCTATCATACTAACACGTCTAATAACCAAATGTGTTTAATTATTTAAAATTAATTTCAGTCATTGGATTCCACCAGGCGTATGATGCAACTATGCGAGGAGGTATGTTTTCGATAAACAAATATACTTTCTTAGGTTTAAGATTTCTAAACTTTTTCATTGCCATAATACACTTTAGTATAGTTTAATAATTACTTGATGCTTACTAATACATAAGGTTACTTATCATAAAGTCACAAGATAAATGGTGTTATGGATTACACACTAGAAATTGGTAAAGATGTATTATGGCAGTTTGAAATCCTTTGTAACAATAAGAATCTTTGAATCTTGAACGAAGAGACTTGTCATACTAATTTGAACGGGAGAGGCATATACTTGAAATGTCGAGAATACCTCCCAAGATCACTTCGCCTTCAGGTTTATGTTGAGTAATGGTTCTCTTTCCGTTTCCTGACTGTATATTAATTTGTCAAGATTTTGATTTAAAAAACGAACGTGATATTAATAAGTAGGGTTTTTATTCTAATTAGTTTTTCTTGCTTCTTTCTCGTAATCATATTGTTGACATTATAATAGATAGATCAAGATGAACTGCTTTAACGACTACAATATGATAATGTTTTAGAAGCAAAATGATAACGAACTGGAATACAGACCCTGAACCCTACGGTGTAAAATCGTTTTAATGTAAATTCTAACTCTGTATTCCCTATTTGACTGTATGTGATTAATATTTTGTTAATAAATTGCAAGCGCGTGAACTCCACCGAGAGTCCCCTGTTTCCGAATCCACTGAGAAGTCCAACTGTGCGGATTTGTATATATGTAGACGCGTTTCAGTTGAACTTAAATTTTGGTTTCCCCTCACCCCATAGTTTTAAGTGTTTACGTTGAGTTGTTCTGTTGGTTATGTGATTATTTGTGATCATCTGTGAGAGAGGTGTTCTCGATGCGAGGGAGTGAGGGGTATAGCGGAAGTGTCCTGGTCAGCCCCTAGCTCGGTTTGGTCTCCGACGCCCGTCCCTCCACCCCTAGGGCGCAGCTCTGCTATCCCTGGCTGTTGTGTATCGATGTCGCTAAAATATTATGTTGTATCTATTTACTGTATACGTATATATTTTTAGTAGAAGCCCGGAATAACCCTATCGTATTTTTGGTTGTATGGAATATATATCATTTATATATGGACAATAATTTACCATGCATAATTATTGGGTGTTGCATGTTCCGTGCCTTAATGTGTCCGAAATGTTAGTTTCCTCTTTATAGCCCTTTATGTTGTTCGTAGTACTGTATATTTTTTGTGATCAAGTGTAAATTATTATGGGCCACGCCTCGGTGCTGACAGTTAGTTGATAGAAAGTATAATTTCACGATTGAAACATTTTTAACTATAAAGATAAAGTTAAAAGTAATATAAATGGGACAAGGCTTAACCGTCAGCTCCTAATCCGCAAAGTGCCCAGAAATGCGATGTTTTAATTTCAAAGCATGACGTCCACAACCCTTTGACTGTCTTAACTTACAAACCCGAGATTAGATGAAAATACTTCTCAGATTTTAGATTTCCCTTAGTGTGTAAACGCCCCTCATTATATACGCTTCCCCATCCAAAGTCTACATGACTGTTGTGCTTGGGCTTGCTTCGATCGAAACCCTTGCAATTGAACTCAAATCTCTACCTTATAATTTGTCTTTTGCCTATCTTTACCAGTGATTTTTTCTTCATAGTGCTCCGACTACACTTACCCCAACTGTTTATTTAACTAACAAACCGTCCCCTTGCCCTGAACTTCTCCCCAAATCCCAGCACCTACTGATCTACCGAACGGTCGCGAGCGGCTCAAGATCGGGTTCCATATTCGCTCTATCCTGTTTTAGTTGAGTTTGTATCTTAGGTCTCTGTGTAGTGGCTGCTCTCTGTTGTTGACTGTTAAACTATTATGTTGTTTTTCATGCCTTCGAACATTCACAATACCTACTACCAATGTGTGGGCGTGAACACACCCCCATACCTGCCACTGGACTCCAACAATTATATATCGAGCTACACCTATGTCAACTCTCACACCAAATACAAACCAAATTGATAATACTTATTTACATTCTTCTGTTCTCTATTGGTTTTTGTTTGAGTCAAATAGGAATTTTAGTTTGATATCGTTTTAATTCTTACCTATTTTTAAGTGTTTTTTTCCGTATTTTCTCTGATATTACTTTGATACGAACAAATAAATTGGTAACGCCTAATTGCCTGTCCTGAATTAAATATGTATCCACGTAACATATCGAAGACACCGTACAGACTCTGCATAACTCTTAAACAACACGTCTTGACTGCGAGGAGGAGGTCTTCATTTCTTGAACTGCTGACCGTTATGATGTTTTTTTAATTAGCATTTTAAGTAAATTTAACATTGTTTGAATTAAATTTGAATGTTATGTTGGATCAAGAAAGAAGACCCCTCGTCGCATGGCACAATGTAATATAACCCATTTGAACCCGACATGTACTCGGCACACGTACTCATTCGTCATGGCGGCAAGCCCGCGGGAGGCGCGACTGCCACTCACTCCACTGTACCTCTCACAACTAACATGCTCTGTGACTTTTTGTTTCTGCGGCTGGTGTAGAGCAAGGAGGCCGGCATTCGAACTCTGGTCGCTCTAGACGACCAGGGAGGTGAGTGATCTGCAACATTTGCAACACTACATTATTTACAATTATCTATTTTGCCTTTTCCGCTAACCTTGTTCAAGCATCGTAGGGCTTTCAGCTGACCCGAAGATGGGCCCGTCGATATAGAAGACACGAAAGGGGGTATCTCAATGAATATGTATTTAAATTACGTCACGCTAATTCGATACAAAGGTGAGGGCCTTCTAGGAACCCTGACAGATTAACATCTATTAATACTTCTCTATTACCAAACTGACCATAGAAAACCCACATCTTTGTATATTTTATTGGTTCTGTAGTTATTTTACACCACTTGCACAACTTGACATCGAGTGCTTACTTACCACTCCAGTGATGACTAGCTCTCTAGCGAATAGACATTATACAAACGAAGGTCCGTGTTCGATTCTACATTCTGCATTTCAGGTGTCTGTACTTGTACTCTAAAGTTACAACTTTACCTACTTGAATCACATGCAAACGAATC
>OZ014456.1:8418970-8454655 GCA_963966035.1 Acleris laterana | reverse complement strand
ACAGGATCGAGGAGGGCATGGACCAGATCAACGCGGACATGCGCGAGGCGGAGAAGAACCTCTCCGGCATGGAGAAGTGCTGCGGAATCTGCGTGCTGCCTTGCAACAAGTGAGTTCAACGTACATGCTTGGATAAAAGTATAGGACGATGCCAGGGATAGGTACAATTAATAATAATAATAATAATAATCATTTATTTCAAATTAAAAGAACAACAATATTATAGTATAAAAAGCAAAACAGTCAATGATCTTAGGTCTAGGAAATAAAAATTACATGATGTCTAAGCTAGGTGACAAAAAACAATTGGCACCATGATCTATTTATCACCGTCAAAACTGTACTGCTCATTTGACAACATTGTAATTTCATGTGTTATTAGGTTACTACGTAATATTTTAGATTCCCGAGGTTTTATTAACTGGACAGTAACAAGAAAAAATAATCACACAGTATTAAGATTGTACACTTTGAGATTTACGATTTATATAGATCACTTGATGTAGTTGACTGAAGAAATTGCGAAATGAGGGTAGATGAGCTTTGATTAGATTATACAACTTTAACGCCCACCCGCAATTCCCTGTCGGTGTGGGTTTAAATATCGGGAGCTGTAGAGCTTTTCCGGATCCTCTTGAATCACCGACACTTTATTTGATCGAATGAATCATTTCATCGAAAGATAACTTCTGCTAAAACCTTACTGTCTTTATGTTAACGGTTAGAGCCGTGGCCACCAAAAAATTATAACTCCTGTACATATAAATGACTATCGATGTAATGAAAATTCGGCGAAGTAAAACATTCTATGATTTAATGGCAAACCCAGTTTTTTCGAATATGCCTGATGTTTTTCTTCACCGTAATAAGTCGTAAGAACATCGGGTATGAGAAAAACTCATTGGCACATTGGTAACCGCTTAAACCTTACGATAACTAGTGTACACCCCAAGCCACAGGCCATCAACGCTCTTTATAACGTAGTATTTATATGTGTCGTACACAATCAACAAAGTTCTTGTTTGTACAACGAACATTTCTAATTAACGAAACATAACCTAACCTAAAGTAATAACTCCAACATAACTCGTACCTAATTACGATAACATTCTTGGAGTAAAGTTAACAGACTTCACTCACGTATGCTATAAATGTTTTCTTAAATACTATTATAAGTTAGAAGGCCCGTTTCATGAATGAGCGTAGCCCGCCTACAGAGGGGCTCGTTTGGCAAATTGCCCACATTCCTTGGTCGGTGGCGTTGACTTATGAATGTTTTCCAAAGGTTATGGCATTTCCGTGTGGAAGTACACGAACGCACGCTGTTAAACGCGAACCTGTTGAGCGTAGGCGTAGAAAGTGTTATTTTAATTAATTATTTTCGACGGTCGTATTTTTATGCGTTAGAGGAATTTGAAAGCCCTTTTTTGCACCCACATGCAGTAACATTTTGCTTAACTGTTGGACAATCTATTTACGCGAATCTGTATGTATAGGCATGTGCAACATGTCTGTCTTATAGATTTTGCAAATAACAAGATGTAGAGCTTCATATTTCTTCTGCGCTACCCTCGTAGCACGTAGCATTTTAAACTTTGTAGCGATTCCGCTACGAACGTGTTCCGGCTACACTAGGCACTGATACTATTTAGTAATTGTAGGAAGAGAGGACAATAGAGAGATCTCTCTCCAGGCGGGTGTTATGCCTGGGGACCGAAGTCCATTGGGATGAAGTCGGAAGTGCTACATATATCAACTGACTGTTGAAATTTCGCTTGCGCGTTGTAGAACAGTTTAGTTCCGCTGTCTGACGTTGTGACTCTGTTGGCGCTGGCGAGTTGGTGGTACATGGTTTGCCGTTAGATGTCGCCATGTCGCCACATAATTAAAAATAAAACACGAATATGTATTGATTGTATTTTTACATAACAACAAATGCGAAACCATACCAAACTAACGACGCAACTTGAACTCTATACTAACATTTGAACATCGAACGTTCTACAAATAACTACTGAGCTATGCTAGAATCTCTCTGTTTGTATTTACATGTACTCGATGTTGAAGAACGTTAAATTATTCAAATTACGAATAGAAGACAACACTAGAGTCACGTTTTATCTTCTCTGAACTTTTTGAAAGCCACGCCACGTTGGCAAATTATGACAAGGATTTTCGTGCCGCGTTCGGACAACCAACGTTTAGTCGTTATCCTACGCGTCATTAATGGCATATGACGTCTTGCGATCATATTACGGTATAAAAAAACCGTCACCCTCTGACGAATGTGTAAATGTGAGAGTGACAGATGCTTTATCTACAGTGATAAACGCGGTTATTAAGTCATTGGTTTCTGACGCACGTAAAGTTTCAGCCAATCGTAGCGTTCGAGGTTTCTAATAATTAATTCCTTGTGCGCAACCCGGTTTTGAATTTAAAACATACAGTTACTACGGGTAAAGTTTAATCATTTAATATAGCTAAGTTCTTTAACTTTGCAATTCTTTTATCGGTATTCATATCACTGGTACTGGTTTACATCATATTCATCATATTCTTCTTGGGTGATTTTGAACATACGATGACGCTGAATATAAAATAATATACTAAGAACCTAAAGGTGCATAAACACGGGCAACTTTTAACGGCAATCTATAACCAGTAATAATAGCTGTCTTACTCTTTTTTTGTGTAATAGTGTATATAATTTTTGCTCAAATTACCCGTGTAAGCGCACCTTTAGGATATCAATCCTTACACCTGTTTGAATCTTACTTCCTATTGACTGGTTACGTTTTTCTGAGTCCACTAAATTTCCTTTTATAACACTTTACAGGGGGGCATCGTTCAAAGAGGACGACGGCACGTGGAAGGGCAACGACGACGGGAAAGTGGTCAACAACCAGCCGCAACGGGTCATGGATGAGCGCAACGGCATAGGCCCCCAAGCCGGCTACATAGGCAGGTCAGTGACATCGTTCTAATTGTGCCATGATATAACCACTTCATAATTTTTCAACAAGCACCGAGAATGTTTAAAATTTAAATAAAATACCAATTTTCATACCTAATTGTTTAACCCTGATAACTGTTAAATAGGCTGACCGATTTTTGCTTAAAAAAAAGGAGTCACCCGTTCGGGCTATAGTCGATAACAAACTGTCGGACCTATAAACAAAGGCCTATAAAATATTCCCTTTTTGTGGGTCGATGCGTACAACAGTTTATTGGCACCTTGACTGTAATTTTATAAAACGTGTGGTGAAAATTTTCACCAAGCTATACATTCAGAGAAGACGGTCTTGTAAATTCGTAACCAATTTACATACAACATTTATGTCAGACTACTTAGAAGTTGGTAGAACTAATAGGCGATAAATTGTTAGTAGCTAAAAAAATACTAAACAATAAATTACCAACAGGTCACGAAATAGCAGTAAATATTGTCGTCTACACCTGTTGCGACACTTTAGTTCCCATTCAAGTGTGTACTTATCGAACACGGTTCAGGCACGATGCCAGATTGTGCGGCGACCTTCCCGTCCCGCTGTGGGCACGCCCATTTCTTTCATGGTTGGGTTTCCCGTTTTAGGGTATATAATGTCAAGGTCACTACAGAACGTGTTGAATATTGTATGGTTTGCTTGCTGAGTCATCGGTTTTTCCGCCTGGCAGGGGTCCAGATACACTTGCGTGAGACAAATTTATGGAAGTCGATGAACTGCCTGTCTAGTCTATCGCTGCTTTGTTAAGTTCAATTCCATTTCACAATTTCATACTTAATAATCAACAACTGTTTCCACTTTTTTGGGAAAGCACACCTTAGTTCTCTAAGTACGAAAAGCAGAAAAGTTTGTAGTGCTCTTAACTCTATGATTTATCAATCGAGGTTGCTATTATTGCGATCTTTTCGTAATTGGATCTTATAGTCAATGCGTCAAATAAGTAATTTTCTTATTATTCTAATAACACTTTAATTTCTTTTATTATTTCTGAGTATTTTTCCTTCGTATTTATTTTCTTTCTGTGATGTAATTTATGCAGGGGCATTTATGGGTGGTAGGGTATGGTTGGTGATATTGTTCTTGTTAAAACAAATGACAAATAAAAAAGAAGAATAAGTACATATAGGATAAGAATAAATAATAACTACGTAGAAGTGAAACTCCTGCTCCCGAAGTCCCGACGCGCTCGGAGACTCCAGTGGTCTAGTCAGTTAGGCCGCCGTGCAGCGCGGTCGTTGTATTTTTTGTACAGCGCGTGTCTCGATTTCTTTTTTTTAAACGTACGTTCTCTCTTAAATTAGCCAAGGAAAAACATTGTTGCAGTCTATTTGGCTGTAAAAGTAAAAGTGACAAAAAACTAACTAATAGATAAGTTTTTTTTTTTAAAGCTTTTTTAACTTAGTAAAACATCAAATTAATGGTCCGGAAACGAAAGTAAATAGTTATTCCGGATCTCGGACTATAAAACTTATTTAGCTTAATTATTTTTTTATGTGGTCTATGGACTCGTTTCCGTGTTGTATATATATAGATGATTAATACTCGTATCTACATAAGCCATGTAATTTTCTGGAGATAATCTTAATAAATATTATAAAAAAGTATTACTACTTAATTCAACTTAAATGTAAAAAACTCATTTTGAAACAAAATGGTCCCACGTTGAAGAAAAACATAAATAACATTTCGTGACTAAACTTGTACAACACATCCATAAACCGATTAATATATTTCACAAGTGATAGCCCTAACTTTGGGAGCTGAAGACAGAGGGGCGTAGCGGAGGTGAAGGGAGAAGTAGGTATTTAAAGCGCGGCATTTGGGGCCTGGGTAAAGGAGATTCGCTTCTACGTAGTTATTATTTATTCTTTGATTATGATCCAAAACTAAATATTTGCAGGATAACAAACGACGCTCGCGAGGACGAGATGGAAGAGAACATGGGTCAAGTCAACACGATGATCGGCAACCTCCGCAACATGGCGCTGGACATGGGCTCCGAACTTGAGAACCAGAACCGCCAGGTCGACCGCATCAACCGCAAGGTAAAGCAGGCAGCTCGACAAACAGGTTGTGGTGGACGCGATTTCAGGATAATTAGGCATTTAGGATATTAAACTGTTTGGACAGGATATTTAGGTATTGCAATAGATAATGCTATGGTGTTGATGCCACCTAGCTGTTTTCAGCTACAACGATGACGAGCAAGACTAGCATAAAAGTATTTTTATGGTTGGCCATGTGTTCTTGATTAATTGATTATAAGTGGTTCAATACCTGCTTGGTTAATGGATGTCGAAGCCAATGTTAATGGCAAAATAATCTTATACAATCTGTTATCAAAAATGTGTAAAGCAACTTTGCGCACGGAACGTGAAGGGTAATATTTGATTCTTCAGGTTGAAGACTTGTTTGCAGAATCACAAGCATAATTTAAGCAAAATATATTGTATATATTTGCTATTATGTTACAACCAAAGTTAGGTCAATGAAATCGCGTACACCACAGATTTGACAAGCTAATGCTGTACATTTTTTTCAGTCGTTCTTTTTTTATTGGGATGTTCTATATTCCTTCACTAAACGACATTTTGATGTAATTTTACAAATCGGCGTTAATAAATAGTAGATTGATAACCAAGAGTTGAAAGTGACCCATTTCACCCGTGGTATTTCTGGCGCTCGAACGAAGTGGGAGCGCCAATAGTTCGAGGGGAAATGGGTAATTTCACTCGAGTTAGACACTACTTTTCATTTCGATTGTGAGGAAAGAGATGGAATATATTCGTGACGTAATAAAGGTCAAATTTCTTGGTTCGAACGGATGTTCGGCGTTCAACCTCCATTGTTGTATATTAGCTCCTTGGTCCAACTCGATTAAACTTTTCTAATGTTGGCAGTAGGTATGTGTATTTTCTAGATGGCCATGCCGAAACGTGAAAAAAAAGTGTCACACGCTATCCTATCATGGCATAATGGCGGGCAGCAGAATAGAGCAATAATTTTAAATATTGATTTTCTGTACTTGCGAAAAAAATAGACCAGTCGGATAATTATTTTAATATGAACCTATAGATCGTAGTACATACATACATAAGCTCATGCCTTTATTCTCAGAGTGGGGTAGGGAGAGCTACAGAATTACTAACAGATCATAATAAATACGTCGTTTAACGTATAGCCGAGTTAAGATATATGAAAAGCTTTAATTTTAATAATATGACGTAGCTCAATTTTCATAGACTCCGTGCCCAACCGTAACTATTTAAAAAAAATACTTTCCACCCGGCTATCTACCCATTCAAATTAAACTTTCCGAACAGGAGAGATGAAAAGTACAGTACTCCATCAAAGTGTCGTGAAATTATTGCTTTTTAATACAGGAATATAAGTTTGTTAGACCCCAGACGCAGTCAAATGTGACATTTGACTGGGTCGGGTCTCTTGTCATCAACATTTTCACCATCTGATTGTTGCCTGACACCTTAGACGTGGAAGTGAATATGTAGATCTAAACTTGCAACCTGTCTGTCCTCTATAGCTTGAAGCCCTTCAAAATTGCAATTTCGCTTACCTGGCAATCTTCTCCATAAATTTCACTCGAAGCATGCGTTCATACATTCTAGATAGTGTATGCTAGCAGCGATTGGTTGTTGTAAGTCTGTGTTGTGCCCCATGAGCTGTCCACCGACGGCGAACATAACAACATCTATCCACACCGTCATTGTACTGTTGCCGCTCGTGTTAGCGAACATCCTTGACTAACATACCTTCAGTTAGACCTCATCAGTAACACTCTCATTCACTTGGATTACATAACATGTGTGCTTCGTTTCAACAGACAGCGACTGCAATCCAAAATACAATGATCCAAAAATACATAAACTGCCGCGTTTGAAACAACAGAAACATGGGTCGTCGAGAACTAGTTGAAAAGTAAATTAGAACAACCGGGAAAGTTGTTTTCAAACGCGGCGTTTTTTCATAAATAAAACGCAGTCGCTGTGCATTGAACAAGAAGAACAAACCGGGTATTCTGTATCTTAGGGAGAATCGAACGAAACGAGGATAACGCTTGCGAACCAGCGCGCGCACGAGCTCCTCAAGTAAACGACGGCGGCACTCACACCACGATACGACAGACACGAGCACATACACACACGTCTCGTGGTCGCTCGCGGCGCCCAACTACCGCCATCGAACAAATAGCGTTGTCACTTTCATACAAATCCAAAAGCACATAATGAGATTTACAAATTTGTGTGCAGCCAAATCCCGCGTTGGTAATTAGTTCTGTTTTAATTTGATACATTGTTTGGCAGCTTGCGTTTTATTGTAAGTGTATTTTATAATATTGATGTGTGGAAATGGAACTAAATATCAACATACTATAAGGGTTTTGTATAAAGTGACAGTGCTGTGGAAGATTACTACACGCTGTTTCTGTCCGCCGGTTGCGGATCCTGAATCAATTTAAAGTCGTCTATCTGGTTGGTCCTTTATTTTGTGATGAATTGTGCACAAATATATACTTTGGTACAAGTTTGTGTTATCTGTTTATTATAGGTACTAAAGTTGCATTTTTTAGTTAATTTTACACGTAATTTCTAGTAAATTAAATCATTAATTTGTGTCGTCATACGAGTAGGCGTTTGGTGCTTTATGTGAATCGTTACACTAATGAATTTTGAAACAGTTCCGCAACCGGTTTAAATATAATATAATAACTCAAATATTGTATATATCTATATTATATACACCGTATTTTATGATTTCAGTTAACTTTTAGCAACAAAAAATAAGTTTAACGTTTTAAGAGCAATAATATTCATTCCATGCAAGCGTGGAATTAAGTTTTGAAGGTTATTCTTGTTTGTTGGTCTTACCCAACCAGTGTTAAAATATTTAGTATAAATGCCTGTAAATGTTTTCAAAAACAAGTTTTGAGAACCGTTTATCAAAAAATTTTAAAATTTGAGTTTCTGTACTAAAAATAACGGAAATCTATAAAATCGCGGTGTACGATGTCTTAGTATCTTAGTAGAGACATTTACCCAATTGTACAATTGTTAAGAACTATATTCCAATGCTTGGATACTCTACTGTGTTAAGTGAACACTATGTAATGTAAATCTCTTAGTTGAACTTCCCTAGGTTTCGTTTTTCTATCGCTGTATTTCGAACGCTCAAGATCTATCTCTCTACATATCCTAACTTTATTTTTGACGCTCTGAAATGTACTAACTTTTTGAATCTTGATTTTGATACTTCAAAAAATATACAAGTATTTCAATTTTAAAATAATGATCTTTGGTGCTCATTTTATACAGTAGATCTGTGTGCTAAAGAAAAAGTCATAATAACTCATAAATATATCTTAATCACATATAATAACGATTAAAACTTATAATAGAAACCTACTAGTACGCACGTACGGTGAGACGGTTGAAATTATTATTTTGAGAAAATGCATTTACCTGTTGTTATAATAGAGTTACTGTTATTGTTAGTGCTGCGCGCGCGGCGCGCCCCCTTCGCGGTATTTATCCACTTTGAAGTGTTTTCAATCGCAACTTTTTGAAATTATTTCTGTATTACAGAACTACTGTTACTTTTGACACTGTTTAAAGAAACTCGATATATTTTCTTGTTAGAAGAGGACGCGTAAATGGCAATAAAGACGTATGGAAGGCTTGGTTTGATATGTGATAATAGTTTGAATTAAGAAGTCAGTATTTAGCCACGTTACTTGTAAAATTTTATGAATCTGAAATGCATCAGATATTTTTAAATTTCATAGGAGCATTTATGTACTTTTATTCCCTAGAAAGTTAATGAAGACCCATCTATTTTTCTTACTGACAGTATACAAGCACACGTATCAGTGTCATCGGAAGCTTATGCACATATCCTTGCGACTACATATCTGCTTCTATGGAATGCGGCCAAACAGTCGATGTACTAATTCTAATAATATTAGCCAACTATTATAACGTAGTAAATTATTCTATATTATTTTCTATTTAATTTATGAATAAAATATTTCATTTCTGATGTGATTTATGTTTTTTTCCTTTTAATTTATTCGGTAGACTTAGAGATTTGGTAATTACCAACGGGGAACACCGACTGGAAAACCGGAGGCTTGTATCTCAATATACTTAAAGTAAATATAATAAGGCCATATTTAAGTAAGCAAAAAAATATAAGTGAGACCAATGGTTTACGGGTGTGCGATATCAACAAATGTTTAGTTTACTCAGTTATTTTGTATAAAATGTTATAAGTACGATAGTACACGCGGGACACTGACTTGCCTCACCCGGGTGGCTCTCTAAAGATGACGCGTGTAACAACCACGAGACGCGTACACATCGACACACACACGCAAACACTACTACACGTCGGTGGTGACCGTGAGTATATTTTTTATACAATCACCTTATATAAAGCGAAGCACTGCCTACTCGTACTTAAGCAATTTGATAGCAGACTTGGCCTTTACGTATGTTTGATTCAAAACTATATTTACAATTATGTATGTCCAATGTCTGGCAATGACTGGAAACGTTATGGTCGTTTTTATTCTTTATTTGATCTTTAGTTGTGCTTTGATTTTGGTTTCTTCGGGATCTTATTGATCTTTTTATATATGATTCGTTATATTACGTTCTTCCGGCTCGTAGTGCGCTATCAGCGGCTGTTTCTCGATTTTTCCATTTTTGTTTTTTACTTTCAGATGTGTTAAAATCTATGCTCTTTATAATACCAATTCAAGTTTTTTTTATATTTCTAAGCTACATTATAAACACGACGACGAATACTAAATATACATAAAGGGTTTCCAACTGAATCTGGACAACTCTTGGTATATATATCACGTTATTTAAAATTAAGAAGATATTTTTTAAGCAAGACCAAAACCCGCACTTATTAACAATCTGAATAATGATATACCTAATTCCTATGTCTGCTAGCCGTGTAATGGCTGACCTATTAATAGCCTTTTTGAAAGACATATCACTTTTATAGGGCGAGAGCAACGAGACACGCATTGCGGTCGCGAACCAGCGGGCGAACAAACTCCTCAAATCTTAAATGGTACGACGCCGAATTGCCGTAGTAAAATGACGCTACAACGACTTTAGATGTAAGTACGACGCTTCAGACCTCTTGGATATTTACGGGCTGAGTAGCGTGGTCACATTGCTGTCAAATAATTTGTCACTGGCCCTAGGTATCTCTTACATTACAGTCAAGGATAAAAATAGGATGGCAGTCAAAGTTGCAAACATGTTTGCCGGACTCTCTTGGGAAAAGATTGAGATTGCGTATTACATATTTATTTTTCCCTCATAGTTGTCCGCTACAATATTTTTCTCCTTTTCTGTAGTAAAAGATCAGTGGACTGCGAGTGGGAAGAAGCTTCATCTGATTAAAAGCAAGACGGTTATGTCAAGCAAATAGAACAATCGTACCAGGCAGTTAAGTCTTGGATTGTCTGGAGGAATAAAAGTTAGTTAGGTTAAATCTAATGGAGGTCTCTATCGGCACAACGAACAATAACACCAATTTCTATATCTTCCCCACCTGACTTGTTGTTGGGAGCGTCATTTTAATACTAGGAGAATCGATTATTATCTACTTTATAATATCATTACACAAGAAGTTGTTCGTATATGCGTATAAAATACAGCAATGCAATCATTTTTCGTAATATTTTAGTAGGAAATATACAGTACAAGGAAATTTGACTGCTGATTTATCGTTCCTAGCGTAACCTACGTAGGAAACTGGGACACATTCTGGTGGACTGTCAATTGAACGGGTTAGCTTCAGTATTTATTGACCATTAAGTTCAGTTAATAGTTGCGCAAAAAAGTGTTGCAAACTTCGTTACACGTTTCAACCTTTGTGAGTGAGTGTACCTTAAACTGTTACGTACAGTCACCACCCGCGAATGTTACGCCACTTGCCACTCTTCTTAATTTAACCGTGTAATGCATTTTGGGTTGACAGCCGACTTGACATATTACCCGAGTGTAGTACACGGCTAAATTAAGAAGAGTGGCAAGTGGCGTAACATTCGCGGGTGGTGACTGTACATACTCTGCTTGGTCAACTTGTTTTTTGATAGTTTTAACGCTGGCTAAAATTTATAAAAATGGCATAAATGATATCATATCATACCCATTTTGGGGTTTTCTTTGGTTTAGATTTTTTGTGATGATTATTTGCTCTACATTACATTCATGTGCCAAAATGCCACTTTTCTTAACTTACCATTTTCATCATCCTCAGCAGTTAGATCGATATGACAATATATGGGCAGGACATATTCCTCGTATTTGAAAGCTTATAAAAAAACAACTCCAACAGCTTTGTGTGCACAGTGCATTATGAAGTTGTTGGTATTTCATTATATAATAGTTTGCATTGGCAAACCAATGCGAGTGCTCAGAATGCATTTTCCATTAATAAAGTGGGAAAATATACCTACAATCATAATCATTATTTACTTATTCGCAAAAATAAAAGTTGTGTTTAAGTATTTTTGTAATATTCACCCTTCTTTGTTAAGTACGCTAGTTACTGAGATGTAATTTTAAATGCCCGTTATTTTACTTGGATAAATTAATAATCTGTGTAAAACAGAGATTTCCACAAGTAAATATTTAAGGAATGAGTTGTGCTAGTTATAGTGGTGCATATTATGACGTTATCTTATTTATTCTAGGTGCATGATGTTCCGATCCAAGTAACAGTTCAATCAATTATGTAGGTAATCAAACAGACCATCGAAAGTTTTTCATGTGATTGAGACGGCACTAGGTTTAATGACAGATTTGACGCCAAGTTTTGGGTAAAGGAACAGCCTTTTTAGGCAATTTAGGGGTGCAAGTAGACCATGGTTACGCTACCTATCGCTTCCATTTTCGCTGTGGCCTATATGATTATCGCACAAATCACATTTTATAATAGAAGCATTGTATTGGCAACTACTTAAATCTGAAACACTAAAGTTGTAATGTGTTTAAAACAAATACAATAGTCTATAAATAGTTGAGCATTTAAAACTTTATCAAATAATACTTAAAGTATATTGTTATAATAATGGTTAACATGTACCGGCCTTAGAATAGAGTAACATAGGGACGTCGGGGCAGGCTTGACACTCGTGTACCAGGTAGCGTTAAGGGTTTTAAAAAATTCTCTATGTCTTTTTCTCTCAATCGTATTAGTTGTAAGAGTTCTTAAGCGTCCGGTCGCGCGACCACATAAGTACATAAATATTTTAATATTGAACTTTAACCATGTACGGCCCGACCTCTAGACCTGTGTTTGTAATCGCTACTCGTTTTATCCTATAGGTGTATCAATTAACCGCGTGCATAACCAGTTTGAATCAGCCTAAAATATCGTCTAGATAACTTAGATGAAATATATTTTCTTTAAGAATAGACATAATTATAACGTATAGTATAAACATGTTAATTTCTAATTACATTATTTATTTGTTAAAGTGCTTGTGTGTATTATTTCCTTCCCTCATACTTCAAAATAAAACGCCTTGTTATAATAAAATGTTATTTAACAAAAATCATACATTTGATCAACACGCCAGCATGTAGGTAACATTATATACACGATATCGACTAATACTGAAGAAGCAACAATTTCTAATTGAGCGAGTCCATCTTGCGAAGAATGGTTGACACGACGACAATTGCTTCAAGTTTCTAAGTTATTCAGGAATTACTGTAACAGAAAAAACAATTATTATTAACTAGAGAGTGTTCCCACGGAGATAACTTCAAAGAGGATATAGAGTCAAAGCTATTCCAGGGATCCCGATACCTCGCACTTTTATTTATTTTACACTCGCTGCCGCCGCCGCATAACAATCGTACATAATTTAAAGCACGCGTGACATGACAGTGGCAGCGAATGTGTCAATGTAGATGTTTTTCGTCTGGACTCTGGAATTATAGAATCCCTATACCAGAGACGGTTAGGTACCCACAATTCAGTAATAACAGCGACGTAAGAATCACTCTTATCGGTTAATTTTCAATGAAACTGCATTTTACGCTTAACAAAAAATGTCTCGCCACTGCCAGCTTAGTAAGATAATGCAATACTTTTCACCACGGTGTGTAAAAAGAAAGGTTGTCGACAGGCCTAATTAATGTTAAGTTCAACGACCTGACAACTTTCTGTACTATCTAGTCGCGTCTTCAATGTTGGGCAATATCTGCCGTTACTAAATTTAATCTGCGATAAAGATTAGAAGATAATATGCTTATTCTTATCGCTCTATATTGGAAATCGTAATTTGTATTATCATTTCGCCGTAATGCAGTTAGTCCAAAATATCGTAATCATCAACTCATCAACTGACTTATTTTGTTATTGTGGTCTATGAATGTTAAATGCCTATGTTATGTACTTCTAAATCCGCGATTGTGGCATTTTTTAATTAATCCTTAAATAAATAATTATATTTTTGACTATGTATCCTGTGACGCGAAGTTTAGACGAATCTAACGACACGACACCTCGTTTGTCGAAGTCGGGGGCCATCCGTTCAACCTCCGACGGACGGAACAAAGAAACTAGTGTCCGACCGAAATTTCGGTTTCGGTTTCGGTTTCGGCCAGTTTCGGCCAAAAAATCAAGTTTCGGCCCGAGTTTCGGTTTCGGCCAAAAACGGCCGAACCCTTCGGCCGCGCCGAAACTTACAACATCGTACCTTCGGGTCGCGCTCGGCTAACGTCGGTAGTTAAATTTTCAAACAGAACCTCTGTAACTGTGCTGAAATTTCATTGTGATAAATCTTTGAAAGTAGAAACCTGTAATTATAGGTCGGCGAGATATTAATTTTAGAAAAAAAACGGGCTTACTAACATTTTTTCGACTTTTTAAGGACTTTTCTTTTTTTTATAAAAGGTTCGGTTTCGGTTTCGGCCGAAACTACAATGAAACCGAACCTTCGGTTTCGGTTTCGGTTTCGGCAAAATAACATGTTTCGGTCGGTCACTAAAAGAAACATACATACATCCATCTATACATCTGTTAGCACTTAGAAAATGCTTCGCGTTTGAACTTCTGTCTCACTCGCTCTTAACAAGAGCGTATGAGAGCGAGGCAGAGACAAGCACAAACCCGAAGCGGCCTTCTAAAGCGCTCGGTTGTTTTATGCGATTAAAAGCTACGTAAACGCGATGCGTTTGACGCACATAATTTTGACATCGTAATTAGAGATAGTAATTAATTAAATTATCTGATGTAAAATGATGCGAATCAAACGCATCGCGTTTAACTCCGCGTTTGTCACATAACACTATCGCATTGCAGATACATTCAGTGATAAAAAAGGATTCCTTGACCACTTTGGACTATGTCAAAGTGATGTAATCAATCAAATAATAAGATACTTCTTATGATTTTATTTACAGTGTCACTTTGACATAGTCCAAAGTGGTCTAGAAATCAATTTCCTAGTACATTACAGTCGGGTAAAAAACAACCTTAGTTACTCACCCAGTTCCACCACCAGCTCTAAACAGACCATCACCGTGAAGCCCAGAAGGCCACAGATGAACTGAATAATCCCTGAGCGGTCCTGCCGCCACACCTCGAAGAACACCACGTACATCAGCGTGCCGCACGCCAGACCCTGGACAAAACCAATCCAGACCATGAGTATTATAACTTACCTACTAACTACTATTTATTGGTGGGTTGAGTTTAGTGATGTGCCGTTACCGGTAACTTACTCGAAGCGGGTATTTTACCAGTAACGCTACCAGAAACATTACCAAAAAGCGGTAATATACGGTAACATTCAAATTTCGTAAATATGACCTATGTTTTAAATACATGTTTATACTATTTTAGCACCAGACGGACCCTTTTAAACTAATAATGTTAAGATGGGTATATGGGATGGGTTAGTAGTTTAGTATATTACCAATGTTACTGGTAAAATACTTAATATTTCCGAGTATTTTACCAATGTTACCGGGAATATTACTCCCTCATATTTATACTTCATGTCTTCATACATATCTATCACGTGAAAACCGGATACTTACGAATAAAATAAAAGAACAATCAAGTTTTAAAATTATACACAGCGTTACAATAATTACACTTGAAACTAGATGAAAAACAAACATGGGGTTCACTTAGTATGGAGAAAGTAACTTTGCATGATTACACAAAAAAATTACGGGAAAAAAAATGGCAAGTAGCTTTAAAAACATTCTAAGTTCATAATAATTGTATACATGTAAGAAACCACTGAAAAAATATTGAAATACTACATCAAATTAATGAGTTTTTGTAACATGGACACAAGGAAAAATTACAAAAAAATCCGACTAAAATGATCAATATCTCCGAAAGTACTAAAAATCGCTGAACATACACGGGGGTGTTTTTGGTAGCCCTGGGTGTGAGCTATTATTTTTTTTCATTTGGACCACTAGTGATCCGACACCATGGATTTAATAAATGAATAAAGAAAGGAAACAGAAATACACGATCTCTATGTCCGCTTCTGGTAATAGGTATTACCGGTAGCATTGGTAATTTACTGAGTATTTTACCAAATGGTATTATACTGGTAACGAGTAAGTTACCGCCGGCACATCACTAGTTGAGTTACATGGGCCTCGTGTGCCGCTTGGACCATTGCTGATCTTTTGTGGCAGCCCTTTGTTTAGACCTCACCGCAAAGGCCCGTTGCGTCCAGGAATTTACAAGTGAGGAGTTGTATCTGTTGTGGGTTCACGATATGTCGCCCTTGGTTGATACTTCTGTTGCACTGATGAGATTAGTGGCCCGCATTGCTGTCTCGTCTGCATAAAACACCTAGTAGTTAGCCGATATCTTGTACTAACTACCTACTAGGTGACCATACTGTACGGTACTAACTAACCATCCGTCGTCCAGACGCCGGGAGGGCTTCTATCCGCATGTAGTCGAATTTCCAATCGTTCGGACGCAGCGATTTGCTGCGTCATTTCTTATTTGCACTGCCAAGGAGTGGAATGCTCTCCCTGCGTCTGTATTTCCGGAATCGTATAACCGTGGCATTTCCAATGCAAGAGTGAATAGGGTGTACCACCCTCGACATAGTCGTCACTTACATAGGTGTATCATGGATAAGAAAAGCTAAATCCAAAGCAAAGAGTGTTAAAAGGTGTCTGTATATCTGTCTGTAGCATCATCGCTCCCAAACGAATGGGCCGATGCGAATGCGGTTTTTAAGAACGCTTACTTAGTCGGGATGGTTCTCAGCTAGGTTCCACGAAAATCGGTACCGTGTAGGAGTTATCAAGTGGGGTCGAAATTGTCGGGGGTTTTTTATCTATAATAAATTTATTCATGGCAAGGAGAGGGCAAACGAGCACATGCCACCTGTTAGTCGGAATTGACGCCGCATGGATGTTTAAATTCTCAAATTTGAAAATACGTTGCAATTGCCAACCCCAAGGGTCAAGATTGTATGCGTCTGTGCTGGTCAGATCAGTCCACCGGCTGTCTTACCTCGACACCAAAATACGATGCAAATACTACTGCTTAGCGACAGGTAAGATAGTGGTAGCAATTCGGACGAACCCTGCACAAGGTGCTACTTCCTACCACCGCCACTGCATTATATTGACGTCACGTAAGTACTAAAACATTATACCTATAAGAAACGCGTGGATGCCGTTGTATTTCAAGTGGTCCCTATCAAATCTCATCGACTGTACGGAAACCACTTCTGTACTAGTATTATCTAAATGACGTGCAAAGTGCCGTATAGACTGGTAATCCATATTAATGTTATAAATGTGAATGTAACTTTGTCTGTTTGTTACGCTTTGACAAATAAACCACTGGACCGGTTTTAACTAAATTTGGTTTGGAGATAGCTTAACCCCGAATAAGGACTAAGTATGGTGTGGATAATTGACTTAACTGCATCAAAACTGCAAACCGACTTCCCAGTCGCAGTTGCAGTTCAAATGCTGTCCTGCTCCTATTTCCGCGAATGGCGAAAACGACTTTTACGCGGATGGAGTCGTGGGTAACAGCTAGTAACTAATACCTACCTATATCTTTGAACAGTTTGTAGAGTGGTTGGCTTTCGCAACCACAGCCTGGCAACACCACACATCCGCGAACTTAAACCTCTTTTCACTAGACTAGACCTACAGCGTGTTTGCTAGGCTACCTCGGATCTTTTAGTCATATGTTTTGTACTATAATCTGACAAAACTGTGCCTCGGGGTGACCAATGCTTGCGGGCATAAGGCATTCAGGTGTTAGCGGGGAAAACGGGCTACGCAGGCTGTGTAAGTGTGAAGAAATTTAACGAAGGCCACGCTCGGACAGTCGGCTCGCTTCCCTTAAAGTCTGTCACTGTCTGCAACTGCAAGGTGTTCGCGTGCTAACTTCTCAGACTATTTAAACCTATGTTAAAGGGCGATCTTTGTCGATAAGCAACACATGGGCAGACTCAAGACTCTAAATATTAGCCTGTAGCCTCTTTTTAAAGAGCATGATGCTTCCATGTCATCTGTCGTACCTACCTACTAGTTCTCCGTTCTACTGATAGCAGCAACAGGCCAAAGTCAAAGTGCAAAGTTCGTATACCTGCCATGGAAGAAATCCGACAAAATGTATACTTTAGCTTACATCAATCGTATAAAAAAAATATATATGCAAAATAAATAATATACGAATAATCAGATTTAAAGTAGGTACCAATATGCACTTTAGAGAGATTACCTTATCAAGGCACGTTTGCGTTCATAATAGTGGAAATTTAAAGTAGCTCCTATTGAAACAGTACCCTATTGATTACTGGAAGCACTTCAATTGTAACAATTAAATTACTTTGTATTCCGCTGGTTGGCAACGCTTTTACATAATATAATAGCGAATAACGATCGCTTCCCGACAAACAAGTGAGTGGGTCATATTTTTCTATGGCTTGAAGCGAGGATTTAGGCCCACGTTACCCATTTCAGTGGATTATTGATCGACTGATCGTCCATACTGGAACACAACAGTGCGGACACTGAAATAATTTATTGGTACCATAACTGCCATAGTCATAATCAGGTGTTTAATTCTAATGGTGTTTGTACACAATGCATAATGTAGCTGGAGCAAGTAAAGGCGCGGGCTACTTGCGCAAGCAGTATACGCTCAAGTTTATTAAAAATGTATGGGATGTAAGCTAACTTCATACATTTTGATAGATTTTTACCATCGCTAGGACACTAACTTTGTTAGGCCCGTTGGTATCAGTGGACCGGAAAGCCAGTGCCACATTATGATATGCCGCATCAGGATCTTTAAAAAAAACCGGGCAAGAGCATGTCGGACCATGCTCAGTATAGGGTTCCGAAGCCGTAACGACAAACACAAAAAACTATCTCAAAAATCAACATGTATGAACCAATTTTCTATTTAAAGTTATTTGGCGCTGTCTTAGATGATTTTTAGTAGGTATAAACCCGTTAGTCGCCTGTATCTCAGGAACTAATTAAGTCTACTTAGTAATGATTATTTTTCTTATAAATTCGTATTCTCAAACAAGAGC
Source organism: Acleris laterana (assembly GCA_963966035.1). Taxonomy (NCBI): domain Eukaryota; kingdom Metazoa; phylum Arthropoda; class Insecta; order Lepidoptera; family Tortricidae; genus Acleris; species Acleris laterana. The sequence continues at coordinate 8,436,043 of OZ014456.1, read as the reverse complement.
CAAGCTTTTAAGTGTGAGATCAGGTATACCTATGTAGGTAGTTAGGTATCTAAACTGCTTCAAACCGACTTTAAATTACAATAAAAGTTAAATCTTTTATAATAGTAATTAATAGAAATTGAAAAAAAAACAAGGTCCAGTAAATAGAATTTTAAGTTTTCCAAACGATAGGTACTCAACTCAAATCAATAATCTAATCGAAAATTTGTAAACTTTCAGATCGCAAATCGCAAACTTGTAGGTAGCATTCCGGGGCACGTCCAAACGGCATCTAGGCGCTCGCGCTTATGAGCGCGGCTGTCGCTGGATTTGTTGCTTGGACAGTTTGACTCCCCCCGCGCGTCCTGCACGCCCCGTTAACAAATGTTTCTATCAAAGTTATCATAGGCGATTTTGATAGGTATAAACACTTTAGTCGCCTGTATCTCAGGAACTAATCATGTCTACATAGCCGTGATAGTTTTCCTTAAAATTCGTTATATGCGCTTTCGTTAAAGATATTTTTCAGATTTTTAGTTTTTGTAGTTTTGGCTGTAGGGGGGGGGGGGGACACTTGACTCTAACAAAAAATAGCGCTTTAAAGCTTAATATTTCATAAACGGATCCCTTAATCAAAAAATTGTTTTCATAAACCCGCAATATTTTTGAAAGGCCTATCCAACGACACCCCACACTATGGGGTAGGCAAGAAAAAAAAAAGGCATCCCCACGTTACGTGTAGGGGAGGTGCATTAAAAAAAAATATTTTTCAAAATTTTATTTTACCACTTTGTTGGCGTGACTAATATGTATATTCATGCCAAATTACAGCTTTCTAGTACTACGAGTCTCTGAGCTAGACTGGGGACGGACGGACGGACGGACGGACGGACATGGCGAAACTATAAGGGTTCCTAGTTTGACTACGGAACCCTAAAAAGACTAAACAGCCCTAAACGCGCATTTCTATGCCTTAAGGAAAGGAAGATAAGAAGTCAACCTGACACGTGCCATCGTCATCATCACAGTACAGTCACCCAATAAAAATGTTGATGGGTATACTTAGAACCTTGTAGTTGTGATTGTCATTGTCGTTCTCGTCATTTGATGTGCAGCTTGAAGTTCATTATGAGATTTATGAGTATTATGACAATGCACAAAATAATTTATTGGTACCACAATTTATCATAATGAGGATGCCTGATAAAATTAGCTGAAGCTAGTAAAAGCGCGGGCTACTTGAGCAGTATACTCAAGCTTGATGCACCATGCTCGAGTCGCTGGACCCGCACAACTTCTTTGTACCGTTGTCCACACGATGTATATAACCTGCGCGAGTGCCTCACTCTGCCCAATCATTACACCGTACAAGCACCATAAGATGCATATACGACTACGACCTACGTACGATATGGGCCCTCGTAAGCACAGGTACTGAGAAGGTCATGCAGTTTGCTTTTTTTATCTTTAGTACGCCTTGCGTCGAATACAAATTGTATCACTCACACGCCAAACATGTTTGCTATGCTATGCAAATTATACCTTATTGATACGAAAAAAAGTCTTAATCTTGAACTTGTCGTGGCGTCTCAGTAGCACGACTTTCAGTTGAAGGCCAGAGCCGTCTTTGGCGTTCAATTTAACTTGTTGAACGCCACAGACGGCTCGCCCGTCTGCTTGCCGTCTCGTGCTTCTTGTTAGGTACCTGCAACACGACGGAGTACAGCCCAGCGTCTGCTGCGCCGGCGCCGCCGACCAGCAGGATGCCGACGCCGATGCCCAGCCCAGACACAAACGAGAACGTGAAGATGTAGACCAGGGACAACCACCGCTTGGTGCCCGCGGCCAGCAGTTCCACACCGATGCAGAACGCAATGATATACTTGTGTGCGGACACTGCGCCAAACATGTACCTGCGGACAAAATTTATAAACAAGTTTAGGCTGGGTCTATTCCGTTTTGCCAAAATATTTTAATATTATTTCCCAAATTTTCATTTCTCAAAAAGTTGCTTCTCGTTCGACTCGTTCGGCGCGTTCGGCTCGGATAAGTGTGCGATAACATTTAAATTCACAGATGCATCATGTTTTCCTATATACCTACAACCAAACACTTTGGCCGTTATAAGGGTGCGGCTCCACTGAGGCGGAGATGAGCGGAGCTGTACCAATATTAACCAATAGAAGGCGCATGCGGTCACGTCGAGCGCGCCTTGCGCACGTTAGTTTAGATTCTATTAGTTAATATTGGCACAGCTCCGCTCCGCTTCGCTCGTCTCCGCCTCAGTGGAGCCGCAGCCTAAGAGGGCCGATTTGACAGCTGTCATAATAAGTACAAAATATGAGTTTGAGGTTATATTTTGTACTAAGATGACAGCTGTCAAATCGGCCCTCTTATAACGGCCAAACTGTAAACGTTCGGGTTTTTCGTAAGTAGGTAATCTGAAAATATTGAGCCAATCACTCTTATTGTTCACCTCTTGGGTGAATTGTAATAATATTATACAGTCTGTGAGCACTTAGAAGGTGCGGAGAACGTTCTTAATAAGAGCGAGTGAGAGACAAGTACCTACAAACCCAAAGCACCTTCTATCGCACTGTACCTAACTACCTACGTAGTAAGGACTCGATTGAGACTCAATTTGTAGAAAATTAGGCTCAAAATATTCTGGTACGGCTGTATTAGAGGCATAAGATCATGTCAGATATTTTTAAACGCTATGTTAGATAATAATAGTACTTATATCATGCATGCATGCATAGGTACTTGTATTATGCATGGTCTAATATTGTAAATGTCTCTATATAGGTATGTGTAAATCTATAACATTGTAGGCGCCTTGGTCCATACTGTAAGCCTATAATTGTACCTAATTAGGTATGTATTAATTAACAATAAAGAAATAAATATCATTTCTAGTGACTGTACAATGTTCAAATACCTTGATTCCTTTGCTGACATTGGATAATTTGGATAAATTATACCAAGTTTTAAATATTCCCACTTTTTAATACAACTGCATTAAATTTCAAGGTTCTCATGCAAGTATAGGTAGGTAGGTAGGTACATAAGTCATTCTACCAACTGACCGCTAAGCGGGTCGAGTAAACAACCTTCATCTTGCACTTACCTATCTTGTTTTACAAATGAATGAATACTGCCTTTTGAATAAACATAAGTCATTGGCTGATTGCACTAGATAAAGCGGCCGACAATTAACGCTTTGAAATAGTCTTGGCCTGCCCCAATATTCACACTGCGGATGGAGTAAATTACTTCGAGTTAAAATATGTCAACTTTCCAAATACAGGATGGTAAAGAAAGACGGCCGAAAATGGAAGATATTGTATCTTTAGTAAGTAGGTACTTCATTTTTTTCCAATAAACTGCTAAATATCTGTAACTGTTTTCAAGTAGGTAACAGTTTGTTAAACTTTAATGCAACAAATCATCGTTTCAACGCTAAAATATGATTGGGCAATTTAATCCTCAAGTTTACTAATAAAATAACAAACTTTATACCTTAGGGTTTAAATCTTTTTTGTATTGTTTTTTAGTATACGTTTCTTACCATTTAATAATAATCGATTATAAGTCACTTTAATATGATATAATAATCGTTGCCTTTATGAAAGAGTGCGGCATCTCAAAATGAGTTACTGTTGCATTTAAATTCAGAACACTTTATATTTAAAGTTTTCTTTACAACGTCATAATTTTTCGAGTTGTAGCAGTATTGTATAATAGTACATTGTGTATTAAGGGTGGTAAAGAAAGAATTACAAACGAGAGTCTGTTAGAAGCCCGAAGCCGAAGGCTGAGGGCTTTAATGACTCGAGCTTTGTATTTTGTTTACCACCCGTGTAACATACAATGTTTTTCATCACAATTGCGAGGAAATGAAATAAAATCAGACAAAAGATCATATTTTTAACTTATTAGCGGCAGACTACGTCATTGTCTGTGACTACCACAGATAATGTCAAACGTGTTCGGAGTCCGATTCTAGTGACATATGAGATCAATAGTTTATTATGCGAGATTGTTAGGAAATAGTATTCAACTGACATTTCATCTCGAATGAAACTTCATATCGAATGGCACAAGAATTGGGGTCCTGACGTATTGTGATAGTTCGAGTCCACGTATAATATTTAAAAAAAAAGCTATTACGCACTTAAGTAACGTAATGGTAAAAAAAAGGCCCGCGGGTATTATTTTGGATTTACGGTCGATTTTTCTAGCATGTTAGGACACTATTTACGAGCAAGTGTGATGAAAAAGCAATTATGTATATTTCTCCTTCCACCCGTATAAAATGTACTCAATTTGTGCCTGAACTAGCTAATCTTATTCACTGTTTGGATAGTGTTTGCGGGTGGTGGAACCTTGTGCAGGGTCCGTCCGGATCGCTACCACCATCCACCACCAAACATCAGTGTTCGCATTGTTGTCTTCCATCTTAGTCCTCAGGGTTGGCAAGGCATTTGCAGTCCTAGGATTGCATTGCAGTTTTGTGAATGCGAATGTCTATGCTATGGGTCACAGTTTTCACTTACCATCAGGTGACCTGTGTGCTCGTTTGTCTTCTCTATGATATAAAATAAGAAAAAAAAATTGTGAGCGGGCAATATTCGGCAACGGTCAGTTAGATTTAATCTTCTTGTTCTTTGTCGTATTCTTATAATGAGGGAGTGTCCATGGTGAACGCACTTCATTACCTCCGAAGAGGACGTATGCTATAAGATGGAGAGTAGCAACAACAACTGCAACCAGAATGATACAGACTAGCATTTACATAGCCCTCGTAGGTAGATCTCGATAGGTAGCTATAGTCAACCAAGAAATTCCTTTACGAGTTTTGGCCCTTACCGTGCTACAAATAGTCTTGGTCTACTATACATATATTACATTGCTCCAATTTACTTTATAAATATGTAAACTAACATAACTTGTTATGTAGTAAATGCATGATCTCATGGTCATGAACATTAATTGTTGAGCCACTAGGTAAAAGCCTGTCACAGAAATCCAATAATTGATTTCGGCATTTTCGGCGTTGCTAACTCGTGATTTGACGCAGTGTTGTCACTATGACAGGGTTTACCTATTTAAAGTCCATGTGGGTACTGAGTAAGTATATTATATCATATTCAGTGGCGGATTAGCCACGTAGCAAGAGTAGCAAAATGCTACGGACCCCGCGCACCTACGTCTCTCTGATACCTATAGGTACTTATATTCCTACCCGGTTCTATTTTATTTAGCACACTAAACTTAGGAATAACCCAAACAAACCAAGGGCCTCTTTATATAATTTGCTACGGCCCCCGTGCTTGCTTAATCCGGCACTGATCATATTGTATCAGTGCTATAAACGCAACCTACAAAATAGATGTATTTTTGTGTTGCTTTATGTAATTGGTCTTAGGGAATGAGTCAACTACCGGCGGAAAGAAATTAAAGGGGATCAGTTCTACGTGCACGTCGTTAACTATCGAATTACGATGATTAATTACTTGATTAACAAACGACCCTGATAAGGTGACTCAAATACCAACTTTGGTCAAATTTACCGCGCACTAAGATCTATGAAGAAATAATTAAAAAAGAAAAAACATAAAGGGCTTTATAATCAAAACTATTCACGACGTAAGTAGACAGCGAGATATTGTAATGCTACTGTTATTTTCACTGATACCTTTGAAGAACTACAGGAAAATAAACTCAAAAAAAAGTTATAAATATTGCAGGCCGAAGCCGCTGACGAGACAACTAGCTTACACATACATTGCTTCCTTCTCTTATCCTTAACGCCAATTGGCATAACTAGCTATTCGATGTACATATAAACATTCAACCAACAGACATAAAATTATGGTCGTTCAAATTCAATATGAACTTTAATAGTGGAGTAGGTAATAAGGCATTATCTCCGCGGTTTGTTCGTATGAGAACTACGAGTATAAACGTGAAAACGCGTGTGATATGGATATTTATTTATTGTATAATTAACGCTAACAGTCAAGCCACACACGTTAATCAAATCACGGAGGAACAATATTTATTAAAACTAAGTATGACGAGAGAGAGATGTATTAGTCACTGTCTCTGCGATAACGACAGGGACCAAAGAAAAAGTTACAAATTTCAATAGATTTTTTATGAAATACATAAAACAGTTGAATGTTTAAGTATCTACATCTAAATATATAAAAGGAGAAACTGACTGACTGACTGACATGACATATCAACGCACAGCCTAAACGGCTAACCGTAGGCACTTGAAATTCGGAAGGGACGTAGCTTAGGTACCGTAGAGGTGCACTAAGAAAGGAATTCCCGAAATTCCCACGGGAACGGGAATTAGCGGGAAAATTATTAACTCAAAAAAAATGTTTTGCCCAACGAAGTGGACACGGGAACAGCTAGTTATTTATAGAACAGTGGATACCTACTGCTTTTGGACACCTACTAAAACAACGTGTTACATAAATGCCTAAAAAAAGGAACCTCTTAACTTACCAAACATTTGCGGCAGAGCTCTCTAACCCAACTGCTAGGCCTTCAAACAGCTCATGGACTGACAGCGCAAGTACAATCAACAAGCCCCTCAACGTCGCTGCCACAGTGTCGCTCCCCGTGGACAGAGGCTGGTGGCTGTGGCCGTGACCCTGGCTCTTGGGTACTGGTACCACTTCCTTCAAACCCTCATGGTTGCCTGCATCTCCACTAGCTCTTCTGATACTGAGAACACGCGTGAAACTGGTATTGGCAGTCTTGTTCTCTCTACTGTTGATGTAGACGTGCACTAAATCCTCGATTAAGTACATCATGAAGAACCCACTGCACATGATGAGGGAGGGCAGATATATCGAGTAATGAGGCATGGCTCCTGATTCTGTAATGAAACATTAATAATGGTAATGTTAAGATAGCTAAATTGTATTGTAATACTAATTTTGACACGCTGAAACTTCTCGTCAAATAATGAAACCAACTTTGCCGCAGCTATCAACAGTATCGACTGGAACAAATTACTCGTAAAAACCTCGCAAATTCCGTCATTAATATAATTTCGAATAAATATGAAATATGCTTTCCGCTTAGGAATAATTATGCTAATAAGAATGGTATAAGTATCATGGATCACCAAGGATATCAAGATGTACAAATCTTTATTGTTCGATTTTTTAGAAGTTAGGAATAGGAACCCAAGTAGGTAATACAGAAATTAATGAAATGGTATCTGACATGCAAAATCAATATGATAAATTAATGAGAATTCAAAAATCATAGTAAGTATTATAATAATGTTATCTCTTTGAATATTAACGAATCGAAAGCCATGTGGAATGTAGTAAACAAAGAGCGAGGAAAAAATAATAGCGTAGCATTTGATGTCACTGAGGTAATTTTGAATTCTGACGGGTTAACATTTTTAAATAAAAAAGATGCGGTGATGCCATGAATAGCAGGTTTTTTGAAGCTGCAGCGACGTGCGGTGCACCTCGCGCTAACGTAGCCTTGGCCCTGCGCGGTCTGTATGCTGCGCGCCTTGCCTCTGACCGCTCTCTCAGACTTGAACTTTTTAGCTACGAGTAGAGTATCACGAATTGGGATTGTCCAAAAAAAATAACTCACGGTTTTTACTTTCAAATTCGAAAGAATAGGAAATTTTAAGACACCGATTTTATTAATTTTATATTTGACCCAATAGTTTTGTTTTAATATATTTATTTATTTAGGAGACATTTTATGGATGACATGATTATTTTAAATTTGGGATGGCATATCCTAATAAATTACAACAATTGAATGATATCCAATGAAAAAAGTGATTGTAATAGTGTATTAAAACATACTATTTCAAGCTGTTTTCGCCTATCACCTAGGAGGGCTTCAAGTCGAAAACGAAAGTCATACAAAGGTTAAATATACTTTTGTCGAAATATCCAAAATAGATAAATATTTCAAAAACTTAATAATGCAGAACGGCTTTAAAACCCCATTCCTCGAATTGGTTTTCGAATTGGAGTAATTGTAAAAATATGAACAATGCCAATTCCGCCTAAGACCTCTAAAGACGTGTATGGTGTTAGTATGAAGCTTCTAAGAATGGCCCCAGGTCCCCTAGCTTTTGCTTTGGCGAAAGTTTTCAACCTGTGTATACAAGAGGGTCCCGTCCCCGCTTAAGATCAGTAAAGTTGCTCCCATATTTAAGGGCAAGGGTAAAAGGGAGGATATGGGCCGGTCTCAATCATTCCCGCGATTGCAAAGGTTTTCGAGAGTGGTCTCAGCAGTCGCCTTTCCGCCTTTTTAGTCTCAACTAACGCCCTTACCAAGAGGCAGTATGCATACCGCGAGGGCTGCTCAACTACATCGCTCACTCACGATATCACGGCGCATCGTGGACGCCAGAGAGAATAAAACCACTAAAAAACGAAAAATAAACTGAATTACTAATTATTTAATTCAAAGTCCAAAACGGCGCAACTTTTTTTAATTATTTACATCAAACACTTTACTTATTAAACTTCCTACCTACCTATTCTTAATAATATTCAAAATTAACCTATATACTTACAACATTATTTTACTTACCAATCTAGTTATATGTATTAACAAATTATAATGATTTATTTACAAAATTACAATGTGACGCTTATTGTTTTAACCTAATTACCTATTAATTAAAATAAAATATTATTATAATGTGTACCTACTGATCTGTTTGATTGAAGTTGGAGCATTAAATATTTACAGAATTCTTACACGTACCTACCTAAAATAAAATAAAACTATTGCTAGGTAAATACTTTAAACTCAACAATTACTTAAGTATATGTACAAATAACCTTATGAACTACGTTTTTATACCTATTTTTTGTCAAATATAGTTTTAAGTTAAAACAACACCATTTGAAGTCGGTGCCAAACAAATGTTTCGTTCCTATTCACAAGTTGTTAAGTCTTGTTAAGTCTTAGGTATCGATTATTAAGTATAAATAAACGTTATAAGTACATTTTGTTTTGTCCAATACCTAGTTCTTTGTTTGGCACCGACTTCAAATTGTGTTGTTTTAACTTAAAACTATAGGAGGGTACTCTGAACGCTAGCGCAAGGCAGTCGCGTATTTCTAAGCTCCGTCGAATTTAATTACTAAGTGTTTAAAAAAAGTGTCATTTCACGTTGAAAATTATATCGTTTTGTAGAGAGTGACTTTTAAAATACAGTGGAACAAACCGTCTAAAAAAATACGTCTTAGTTTCCAAGATATCGCCAAAATCATTTTAAATATTTTAAAGTAACGTCTTTGTTGTTATTAATATTCGTGACTCGCGACCCGCGGAGGGTGAGTCATCCGCCCGCGCTCGTTACCGCGCGCGGCCGCTGACACAAGACCGGAGCGGACACCTGACACAGGAGCAGCGGTCATAACGTGAAATGGCGAAATGTGCAAAGTGCAACGAGGCTATTATCGATAGACGTTTACTTACGTGTTTCCAATGCAGCAAATTATTTCATCTTAAGTGCACAAAAATATCAGAAAAATTATTTTATCTCAGAAAAGCTAAGGACAGCTTTAAATGGATGTGTGACAAATGTTCTAAATGGTCACATGATTGTAGTACACCGGCGTCATCATCGAATATACAGGAGTTAAATGCTTCCATAAATTATGTTACCGAACGTGTCAAGTATAAAGTCAATATTTCGACTGAAAATTCTTTTGAGTCACTGCCATCAGCGGACAGCAGCAATGAAAATTCCTCAATTATGCTAAATAGAAGCTGTCCCGAAACAGGGTACAGTGTAAAAGGAGAGCTGGAAGACTTAAAAATCAAAATCACTAAGTTAGAGACAAAGCTACAAATTGCCGAAAATGAAGTTGAAAACCTACTTTCAGAAAATTACCAACTGAAAAAACAAATCATAACTTTTGAAAAAAAAACTGATAGACTAACTCATATTTGTAAATCTACTCCGATAATAAATAAAAAAGGACGTAAAAGTATCAATAGAACTAAGTTGAATTTTATGGACCTAGAACAAAATATCACGGAGCATAGAAGTAAATCGATAGATGGAAATTTGGAAAACTTAGCAGCGGACGACAGATATGAACAAATCAATACAAACATGCAGAGTTTCGCTATTCCTGAACATGATGTAAACCTTGGAGCGAAAAATTACATCAAAATAGATGCAGCCAGATTGACGAAACCTACTGGGGACTGTGAAATTGAACAGGACAACGTCACCTCGCAGCGTCAGGTGATAATTTTCAGCGATCAACAAGGGAAAGGGATCCGTAAGTTACTTCAAAACTTGTTAGGTGATGAATATAAAGTCACAGCTGTAGTCAAACCCGATGCGCCAATGGAACAGGTATTGCTGACATGTGACAATATATGTAAAAAATTAACCACATCGGATTATGTCGTAATATTAGGAGGATCAAATGACCAGAACCCTCTCAGCTTCCAATGTTTTCTCCATAACTACTTGTCATTATTGGCAAATACAAATGTTTTGGTTAGCGAAATACAATTTAACAAATATTTGAATGTTGATAAGCAAAATGAAATATCACGTTTGGTTTGTTCTCAGTTCTCGCATGTTAGACATATAAGTTGTGAATTTAATTTTTTTATGCAAAGTGGTAAATTACACACGGTTAGACTATTATTACGAGAAATATTACGGATTGGCTACTATAACAATCAAATAAACTATATGAATCTCAAGGCACAAGCGCAGATACCACTTCGTCTTAAATCGATGTCAGGCCAGAAACTTATTACGCATTTCTTCTCAAGTGATCCTGAAATCAAAACTATAATCAAGCCTAAATCCCAAACTACTATCCCACACTTATTTAACCAAATTAAACTAAAACAAATCAAAAGCTCAGAAAAAAAACAGACGGACTTTTTTCGTGACCAATAATGGAAATAAAAGAGTAAACAAACAAAACAACTTCATCATTATGCACCTAAATACACAAAGTGTGAAATCAAAACTAGACCAACTTGAAATATTGCTACAAGAAAAGAGTATTGATGTTTGTTAGTAGTAGGGATTCGTGCGTTCTGGCTCACGAGCCAGAACGCACAAATCGGTCAAAATTCGGTTTTCTAAAAAAAGCTCGTCCCATACTCACATATGCTCCTCGGGTCATATGTGTGGTCACACCCCCTAACATAGTCATTAATGATGTCGTTAGTTGTAGTCACACCCCCCTCTTGAACAATAAACTTATTGTGTATATTAAGTTCTCTTTTGTTTTATTTATGAGTTATACCTTTATACTTTAAAAACAGGGTAATAAAAACACATATGTTTTACAATATTCGTTTATTTATTTATTTATAAATAAAGATTGAAACATTTTACTTATCAATAAATCGTTACCTATAGTATCTTTAGAAAAGGAATTTAGAAAGTTAAGCATTGTTACACCTTTATACTTACAAAATATATATACTAAACAGTATTTACCACAAACAGATGTAAAGTAATTCTGGAGAGGTATGTGATTATAAAACCATGTTCGTGTATTTCTTTTCAAAAACATCCGATGGTATCCACTCGGTTTGCGACCATACGAGTCAAAGTACTCGCCAATTCCATCGGTATTGATGTGAATAGCCACCCAATGAGACCCCGGCTTAAAGTCAGGATCTAAATTACTGATGATGTAAACGGGTAAACCAACAAAAAGCGGTATTCTGTTAGCAGCGAAAACATTACACCTAATAGCGGGATTTATTTGCCTCATATATGTTTGTATTTCTAGTGTATCCATTAGTAATTAATTACATTACAACACGTCATTTCTTTAACAATTCTTGTAGTAATATGATGTAAATAAAGGATATTCTACATTACTTATATTTTAACTTAACTATTGTAATCTACATTCACATCCCGGTTTTTATTTATCTCAATTATATTATCAAACTCAGCATAAATAACACAATTGACCGTGGTTGTAAGTGCTGCATCAAACTGAACCTCTAAGCGGACACTTCCATGCTTAACAAGATTCCAGTGCGTTCTTGAACTAGCTGAGAGATCGGGGGTAAGATCAAAAGCCATTAAGCAGTAACCACCGCTATAGTCATCTCTCCCAATGGAATTACCTACATCCAAAAAGTGGATTCCAGTTCCAGAAAATAATGTATGATAGGCTGATGCAGTTGAATTATTACTAAAGGATGGTTGCAACGGTTTAGAGGGAACTTGTTGCCCATCAACATATAAACTGAATAAATTCATGTTATGGTGTTGAAAGTTAAATGGATTTAACTTTAAGCTACCATTGAATGCTGCATTATTAACAAATCCTATGATACATCTTTTAGGTATTTGACCTAAAAATATATTGTCTAAAGTTTTACCCTGAATTCCAGATTCTATAGACATAACCTTTACTTCGGCGCGTGTGATAGGATACTTCGCAGTTGTGGTTGCTAACACTTTTTGATGCGCTAGTAAAACTGTTGGATTGATTCGAGCTCTGCGAACGATTAAACTCGCGTCAGCAATTTTAACTTTAAACTTTTCGTCGTTGTGGCATATAAGATTGAAAATTTCTTTACTACGCACTAATTTAACATGCATTTCAACACCATTAATCAAAAATTTGTCTTGATTAAAAATATCCCCATGTAAGTGTCCAATCATCTCAATAATGTGACTCTCTTTAGCTAATTCTTTTCTCTTAGTGAACCCTTGATTAGATGAGTCAGCTGCATCAAATTTGTGTGCTGTATCTTCATACCATAATCCGCAAGTAAGATGGGATTTTTTAGCGGCTGGACCATAATTAAGTAAGGTTTCTATATACGATCGATACGCGTAGGTATTGTTAGGCGGGGAAACAAGTTTCTGATTTAAGTAAATATCTAATTGATTAAAAAGTGAATGTAACCAATTATTGACTGGTGCTACAACAGTTGTTGATTTTATTGTTGAGGAATCTTGGTTTAAAATTTTAGCTTTAATATGAATCATTGTGTGTGAAAGATCTAAATAATCATCTCCAGTCCCAGGTACTAGGAATTCAATTGGTCCATCATCGGTTAAAGAAGATATTGGTTTATAGTGAATCCACTGTCCATTTTCAATACTTGTTTGAGTAGATGGAAGAGCAAATAAATCCAGTTCTGACTTGGCACATTCACATGAATGATGATGTAAGAAAGACATTATTTATTTTGAAAAAATATCTTGAAAATTATGTTTGCTTAAAGAACCTCTTCGTCTCAATGCTTTCCTCTTAATGGTGGAATCTAAACGTTTTCTGTTTATTTTATAACCGGAGCCTGTCATTAGAGAATCAATTTTTTCATCTGCTTTTCGCTTTAAATTAGCACTAGCATCCTTGAATCGAGATTTAATGGATTGCTCCAAAGGATGTGAATGCATCATATCAGACAACAACCCAACACCAGCATTCAACGCTTCTTTCCCAATGCTTCGAGCACCGCTAGATAATAAAGGTAGTATAGATCTAAATAATCCCCCCAAGAAGCTACCAATACCATGTCCACGTTGGTGTGGTATACCTTTATAAATTATTCCAACCCCTGATCCAGCCTGATGTGAGTAATAATGTTCGTACGGACAAACTACATCAATTTGTTTATGAATCATTTTATACGTTTGAAATGTAGTTTCACACACGATGTCCCGAATTGGAATGGTACCTTATTACCAACACTTGTTCTTATATCTATCTCTATTGTATCAAATTCCCTTCGCATAACTGGGACATAGTGTGCAGGGGAGAAAATATGCATTTTGTATGCACCATATATATATTTAGTGGGGTCCAACGGTATTATTCTAATTAATGACGTCATGACGTCTCCTACTATTTGTGGTTGAATTATATCAGAATATATGAACATTTGTGATGGTAAACCCAAGTACAAGTTTACTGGATATTTACTAATTTGACTCTTAATAAAATTTGTATTAGGCTCAAAACCAAGTTGAACACTTAGTTGAGGTGAAACAATTAATGACGTTATTTCATTATTTGAACTAACTTTGACAAGTTTTGATATTTCGTCATATCTGAACCTTACTTTGTTTTTCAACAGTGGATTTTCATTAAAAGCATTTAGGAAATTTTCTATACTATCATATGTGGTAGCAGGGATATGAGATTTATATTCTATGATAGAAAAAGTGTTATCATGAGGCATGCGTCCTTTTACTGAGATATATAGTACATTCTCATGTTCTTGAACATTAAACATAGTACATGGATAGTGAAACTCAGCCAATGCTACCATCCATTCTCCTTCTAGCTTGATTGTTTTGGGTAATTTGGTCAAGAAATTTGCAGTTGTATTTTCTGGATAGTAAATTGCCGAACTATTACTTAGTAAAGTTAGGTAAAAAGTGTTTTCACTCATATTGCTTCCAAACTTGATGATGATATCCAACTGTTAAATTTGTTCGGATATCCTTTCCATTTCACCAATACTTCCTGTCTGCTACCAACACGACGTGATCGTATTATTTTATCTATTTTGTGTAAAGTGGTGGGGTTAAAGATTACTTTTTGCAATTCTTTGGAATAAAAAGTCCCCGTAATTGATTCATTGTTCAAGTCTTTTAGGGTATATACAACCCAAGGTGATCGTTTAATGATTGAATCAATTATAAATATTTCATCACTCCAGTTACTCTCATATCCTTTTTGAAATATATGTTTATATTTCGTTATTCTAACATGATCCCCTTCATGAAATTTTGGTGATTCTACTGCTTGCATTTTGTCTTTTGTGTTTTTATATAAATTACACCAAACCGTCATAATATTATTAGAATTTACATTGACGGGGCACATTTTTATACTCGTATGGTAAGTATGATTATAAGAATAAATCAAATCTTGTAAGACATCAATATATTTATATGTATTTTTATGAGTAAAATATCGCCACATTTTACCTTTTAAGGTTCTTTGAAATCTTTCCACAATACTAGCTTTTATATCAGGATTATTGGTAGTGTAATAGTTTACATTTCTAGTTTTAAAGTATTCTCTAACAACTTTCGAAACAAATTCAGTACCTTTATCGGATTGAATATGAGTAGGAGTAGTCTGAGCTTCGGCAAATATGCTTTCGAAACATGTTTTGATCGTTACCGAGTCTTTCTTTTTCATAGCTCTTGCGAAAGCATATTTACTAAAAACATCAATAACACACAAAATATATTTATAACCATCATTATATTGACTATAGGTGCGCATATCGCTTAAATCAGCTTGCCAGAGAACATTAAAATTGGATAGAATATATTTATTTCTTGCTATACGTCTTTGAACAGGTTTATGAAGAGTATAAGTTTCTTGAGTTTGTAGCCATTTTCTCACATCATCTTTTTTCATTTTACCACGCATGGCTTTGGTTAAATTGATAACACTACTATAGCCAGCTGGATTGGAAACATCATAGTAAGTTTTATAAATATCTAATAAGGGCTCCATTTTTCCCAATCGATTTTTTTACTCACTTGTTTATGTTTTTTTCTTATTATTGATGTTTTTTTATTTGCATTTGACGATAAAGGAGTACCATAAATATTATTTGTAGGCTTTTGTTCCTGTAATTGATTAATGAATTCCAAATTTTCTGGATTACCAATACAAGATTCAGGGACTCGTAATTCTTTTAAAGCTGTAGCAAAATGTTTCCAACCAATTGGTTTTGGGCGTTTTAAAGGTCTAACAGCATCATTGACCAAATCTAATATATTACTTCCAAGAATAATTTCACTGTTTACAACAACTTCACCCTTATCTTTCCACCAAATAAGAGGTTTGTTTTTTATAATAAAATCAAGTAATACTTCTCCTTTCTTTTTGTATGTTTTAGGTAGTACATTAAGCATATATGATGGTGTATACTGTGTTGTAAATGACTTAATCTGAGTGGGAGTCACGTTGTCTTCCTCTCGAGGTTGTAGGGTTGTGACTACTGGTTTGGCAATGTTTTCTTCTTTTAATGGTTCTGCCCCCGCTTCATCAATTTGAGTTGCAAGCTTATCCATTATAATTGGTAATGAAATAGGTTTTCTTTGTGTTTCCGAAAAATGTAAATACCGTTGTAAGGCTTGAGAATACAAGGCCCATTTTTCACGATCATCCATTTTACTATTCAACACTTTTTGCATTTCCTCATCCAGAAGAGATAAAGAGTTTATCGCAGTATTATTATTTTGTTTCAATCTTTCAATTAATTCTGGTTCTACAAGAATCATTTTTTTTACGTTTTCCATTTTTATTATTTTTATATTAATTTGCTTATTAGCGTATTAAGAACAGCACCTAAAACTATAGGTAGAAATGCACCACCTTTTTGAACGATGACACTTTTTCTGAATTTCGCTTTGCCCTTTCCTACTAATTTTCGTAATATTATTTTATATTTCTCTAATTTGCATCGTTCTTTTTCATTAATAGGAATTTTGCCTTTTAATACATTGTAAATGCATTCACAAATTATGTTTATTTCTTGATCATCACACGATTTTAATAAAGCCTTTCGGTATTTTGGTTTTAATGAATGCAATGCTTCCAGAAGGTTTTTATGGATAATCACTCTCTCAGGCATTATTTAGTACTGATGAATATCTGCTGATGTTTATCGTATTTAAATCCTTTTTTTGGAACGTAAACGTTGCAATAACTATCGGATGGGAATATTTTCGTTTTAAAACGACACATGTCATTTGTATTCTGTTTAAGGTCAATTAATAAATAACCATGAGCTTCCTTAGTTGCGTCTTTATAAGCTTTTTCTACAAACTTCGAGTTTTCAGGGTAAACTTGACGTGCCAAATAGCGGATTTGTGTTTTATCTCGAGGATTTTTGAAATATATAATGTAGCTAGAATTTAATGAAAGAATCCGACGGTCGAATAGTAGATATTTTTACTAAAGGAAGTCATCATCGAAATTTAAGTGTGTTTTATATTACTCAGAATTTATTTCATCAAGGTAAAGGTCAACGTGATATTTCATTAAATTCTAGCTACATTATATATTTCAAAAATCCTCGAGA